>PVKA01035461.1:0-22603 GCA_004027165.1 Ctenomys sociabilis
AAAAAAAAAAAAAAAAAAAAAAAAAAAAAAAAAAAAAAAAAAAAAAAAAAAAAAAAAAAAAAAAAAAAAGAATTCAAAAGTAATCTTGGAAATCTTTGCTGTTTATATCATGCTAACTCTTAAAAAGGATCTGAATTTACAGATCAACTATAAAATGTGAGAAATGTTCAATATTTTTTATTTGGTATTATACACATACCACACTAAAATGCCTTTCAATAAGTAAAAGGCAGCACTTTCTAGATATAGGGAATTCTAATTAAACTGGCATAGTCAAGACTAAAAATATAGACATAGCTTTCTTGTCTTTAACTAATAAACACAAACTAAACCTGCTTGGTTTCGAGACAATGAAAGATCCTCCCAGTATTTAAACATATTCACATAAGCCGGGCGTGGTGGCGCATGCCTGTAATCCCAGCACTCGGGAGGCTGAGGCAGGAGGATTGTTGTGAGTTCGAGACCAGCCTGAGCTACAAAGTGAGCTTAAAGCCAGCCTGAACTGCATAGCGAGACCCTGTCTCAAAAAGACAAAAAAAAAAAAAAAAAAAAAAACCATATTCACATAACTGGTTATATAAATCTAAATATAAAACCAACCTCCAGTAGTTTTGAGATGACATTCTCAATCTTTGTGAAAAGTTGAACATTACCAATCAAGTCCAACCATATATTTAGAAGGGAAAACAGTGAGAGTATTTACTGAACTGGAATCCTAACAAACCTTGAAGAAAAAAAAAAAAAGATAATCCATTTAACTACAAGCCAATTTTATTTAAATCAGGACTGTCCAACAAAAATATTCTGTCAGCCATTCAGAACTCATGATCTAAATTTTTGTGTATGAGAGCTATTAAATTATGGCACACATACAAAAGCCATGAGACATTTCTGTTCTGTAATAAATAAGTCAGTGACTGTTACTCGTTAGTAGTCTTTTTGAGGTAAGCTAGTAAATCTGCCCTTGCTCCTTCTTGATGCCAGCAAAGATCATTTTGTTCCTTGTTGATATTCTCCAAGTACTCCATCAGTGCATCCTCTCTCCAGGTGATGCCTTTGTTCTTGTTCGCATTCTTGTAAGAGGATCCAGCAGCCTGACCTGTCTTCCACCCGAAGAGACCATGGAGATCTGGCCCGGTCTTGTGCTCGCCTCCCTTCTCAACAGTGTGACACGGGGCACACTTCTGTACAGAAATTTTCTTGCCTTTCTCAACATCACCTATTTTTAAACCTGCTGCAGCTTCCACACCAGGTGGTTATGGCTCTTTCCTCATTACCACAAGGAAAGTTCCAGTGCAGAAGCCTGACATCCTGCTCTCTAGCCCAAGGACATGCTGGTCTGTGGCTAAGTACTGGTGTTCTGAAGTATTTTCTTTGTGAAGCAGTATGGCATGTTTGAGTTGTTTTTTTCACACTGAAGGATTGCTTATTATGCATAGCTCCTCAACTTTACCTCACCCACAGATTGCTTGCTAAAAATAGAGCTTATTTGTCCTTTTTCAACTTGACCTGCTATAGATCTCAAATTTTTGTGACGAGAACATAGGGTAGCTCTGGCTTCAGTCTGTTTGTTCTTAATGTTCTGTATGAGGGTCCATAGGTCATGGCCTTTTTTTTTTTTTTTTTTTTTGTCTTTTTGAGACAGGGTCTCACTATGCAGTTCAGGCTGTCCTTAAGCTCACTTTGTAGCTCAGGCTGGTCTCGAACTCACAACAATCCTCCTGCCTCAGCCTCCCAAGTGCTGGGATTACAGGCGTGCGCCACCACGCCCGGCTCGTGGTCATGGCCTTTAGGATAAGGCACTTTCTTGGGAAAACTATCACTCTTTTCTTTTTGCAAGATATGCAGCTCTACGCCTCCGGTCTCTTACTCCTTTTCAGCTTTCACTATATGTAGCAGTCTTTCCTCATAGACTAGTGTCCAAGCTAGTTAATAACTTCTAGCTTTATTTTCAAGAGTTTGTCATCTTTCATTCTCTTTGTAGTTTTGACTTAAATAGGGTAAGTTTCTAGGAGCTGGGAGTAAAATCACTGTTTTGATACCACCACTTAAAATCCAAAACTTAGCCAGTTGTGGTGATGCACATAGAACTCTAGGAATCTGAAGCAGCAGGATCAAGAGTTAGAACTGTGCCTGGGAGATAGCTCAGTGGCATAAGTGCCTGCCTGGCAAGTTCAAGGTTCCAAGTTCAATCCCCTGCACTACAGAAAAAGAAAAAGAAAAAAAAAAGAGTTGGAACCAAGCCGGGCATGGAGGCAGGAGGACCACTATGAGTTCAAGACCAGCTCAAGGGCTGGGCAGATAGCTCAGTGGACTAACGCATCTGCATAGACAGAGAGCAGCAGCTGGGGTTCGATCCCTGATGTGCAGTGCTGGCCCCGCAATCAGGGTGTGCTGAGATGGTGATTGAGACAGGGCCTGGTGGCGTGCACCTGTAATCCTACCTTTTGGGAGGCTGAAAATAGGAGGATCACTACCAGTCTGATCTAGATAGTGAGACCCTGAACATCCTGTAGACCCTATACCAAAGACATTTTAAAAAAAAAAAAAAAAAAAGACCAGCCCAAACTACATAAAGAGGCCCTGTCTCCCGCAAACAAAATGCAGAGAGACAGACAGACAGACAGAATTGGAGCCAAGTCTGAACAACTTAGAGACTTATCAAGACCCTGTCTAAAATTTTAAAAATAAAAGTCTGGGAATGCATTTTGGTGCAAAGGGCCTCAGTTCAGCCCCCAGTATAAAAATAAGCAAGCACATTTTTAAAAATAAAAAACAAAGCTTAATTGTTTGTGATGCTTTATCTTATGTTTACATATTTAGAGAGGTGGAGGGTGTGTGTGTATGGGTGTGGGTGTGTGGGCGTGCGCATGTGCATGCACGCACATGTGTACAGAGAAATATTTCTTTTTTTGATATAGCAAAACATTTAATTATATCAGACTCCCATCAACCATCAAAGGCAGTAAATGACAATTATGTTGGCCAATTCCATTGGCTGGCAGGAGGCTCTTCTGCTAACAGCTCCCATGGATTCCACTGCACCCTTTTCCTTCCCAGGCTTAGTTCACTTACAGCCTAAAGAATCACCTCCTTGGGCTGGAGAGATAGTTCAGTAGAATAAGTGCCTGCCTGGTAAGAATCACCTCCTCTACTTAGCCAAGCCAAAGTTGGTCTCCTAATTTTTTAACATCTGGCTCCACTTTCACTAGAGCCAGGCTCTCGTTTGTAATTTGTTCTATACATTTTCTATACACAGCACTTTTAGGGATTTGATCAAGAATCATTGTGTACAATATTCTTAGCCTCTCATGTGGCGACTGGCACATGGCCACCCCCCGAGGCCAGTGGCCTTCTTTAGCGCTCCTGCAACTACAGCCAGAAATGACATTTCAGGATGCCCTCAATACACCGTCTTGACCAGACTTAATAATGAACTTTTGGAAAAATCAGTGTGGATGCCATATACCAAATTATACAAATTGGACTTCCTTCCAACCCACAGGAATAGAACTCAAAGTCAATATTTAGTGTTTTTATAGAAAAATCCCCTATGCTGTTATTGCATGTTTCATTTTTTAAAGTAAGATTAATTCTCAGTGCCTACTTGATATATTAATCATAGTATCTCTCATTTCCATAGTCTGTACTAAAGCTCAGGCCTACACACACCACGTGACTTCCATCATCTCTCTGGGGTAATAGATGGACTTCTGACTCCTCACGTAGGCTGTTCAGTGACTTAAGAAAGGACCTAAAAACAAAGTGATGATTTCAGCTGTTCGCTTGTGAATCTGAATCTGTAAAGAAAGATAGAATGTGGGAGTTGACAATCACAGTTACACTTTGAACACAGCCATGAGTTAGAGTTTGGGTTTGATGGATCATGACAGAGAGTCCTAAAGAAACAGAATTTAGGAGGTGAATTTTTAACAGGAGGCAGAAGAAATGTAGAGTAGGGCTTCAGTTGGTTAGTAGAGATAAGAATTATAGAGAATCTAATGTGGAGGTGGTATATTATTATGTTGCATTAACCAACACACTAACTTTGAATTCTCATATCTAACCTAATGCCTTGCTACCATAGGACCTCCACAAAATGCAACAGGGGAATGGATGTTTATCCTCACAATAAACAAGGTTACCTTTTGGCTTAAGATAGCTTTCTGAATCTCTGTTCTTTTCATTTGTTTGTTTGTTTGTAGTTCAAGCTGGCCTTAAACTCACTATATAGATCAGACTAGCCTCAAATGAGTGACAATCCTGCCTCAACTCCTCCAAGTGCTAGAATTACAGACATGTGCCACCATGCCTGGCCTGAATCATTGTTCTTATAATGGACCTCTACCCCAGCATTCTATTGTATTTTTTCACAGAGTACAATGCTGGCTTGCTAAACATTCATGTAATGACCCTCTCAATCATTGTCCTCTTTGACTTACTGAATCCATCCTCGGCCCTTCTCTATGAAATACTGTCCTAGTTCTCCTATCTCTGACAACTCCTCTGCCCAAGCTTGTTTCCCTTCCTCTTCTCCTTCTCTTAAGTACAATCAGCAACATTTGTCTTCAGCTGTCTTCTAGCTTTATATTTTTTCCCATCAAATAAGACATTCATTCCACAACTTCATATGCATCCTCCTTTCTCTATAGGTGACTCCAGAATCCATCTCTGAGCCCACCGTAATAAAAGTCAACATTATTAAAACACAACTCATATTTATACTCATGGGCTCAAATGATTCTCCCATCGAAGGCTCCCCGGGAAGCTGGGACCACATTCTACTCTAGTTCCTTTTCTTGACTTCCCTATTTCTACTTATAGCACCACCAACCTCCCATTTGCAAAATCTGACTTGACTTTATTTTTTTATTCTATTTGTCCTCCCCTGTTATTTAATCAGTTGCAAAGTCTAGTTGGCAATGATGATCGTTAACCCTCTTCTACCTCTTACATCTTCTGATGGTATTGTGGGTTTTATAAGGGGCCCCAGAATTCAGAATCCTCTGAAATACTTTTAAAATAAATATTTGAATTTACTGTCCTTTTATATATTGATAATTCACTTACATTTCATTAAAAGATTCAAAAAGAAGTGTTTTCTCTCTCTCTCTCTCTTTTTTCGTGTGGGCAACTCTGTGCAAGTAAAGAGAAGAAAATCTATTTATTCTTTATCCTGTCAACATACACTTACAAGACCAAACTCGGAAAAAATATGCCCATCAGAAAATACGCAAGTACACAAGATAGTCAGGGCTTTTAAAATTTTGATAACTTTAAAAATAGGTGCATTCTAAGCAGGATACAACCTGAGACTCTAACCAATGGAAGGCCATCCACCACAGCTGGTTTGTAATCCTAATGAATGCAGTATCTTTTAAAAATGGATGTTATTTGGAATTTGTTTTAAAAAATATTTAAAGTGGACCACAGTTGCCAGAGCTCAGCCAAAAGAAATTTGGGAGGAATGACTGATCGTGGATCTGGGATTTCTTTGGGGAATAACAAAAATGTTCTGGAATTAAACAGCAATGGTTGTGCGGCTCTGTAAATGTGCTTACTGAATTGTACGCCTCAAAAGGGCGAGTTTTAGAATATTAAACATATTTAATGACATTGATTACTGACATTAGATGATTGGCTGGGTTTTACAGTCAATTCGTTTTGCTAGTTGAGGTTTTGTTAACCTATCTTTCAAGAATACATCCCCTGCCAGGTACAGAGGCACACAACTTCAACCCTAGTATTCTAGAAGGCTAAGGCAGGAAGTTCACAAGCCCAAGCCCAACCTGGAATACTTATCAACTTAGCAAGAACCTGTTTTAAAATTAAAAATTTTTAAAGCTTGGGAATGTGGCTCAGTGTAAAGGGCCTGGGTTCAATCCCTAGTACTAGAAATATATATATTCTGGAGCAGGAAGAGAAAAAGATAAAGATAGTGACAAGGAATAATCACAGTGTTATATTAATGTATGATTACACTATGTTATATCCATTTATGAAGAAGCTATTAATAACTATGCCAAAATAAAACCCTCTAACCCTGTATAACTGATATGTATTTTTTTTTTTTTTTTTGTCTTTTTGAGACAGGGTCTCACTATGCAGTTCAGGCTGGCCTTAAGCTCATTTTTTGTAGCTCAGGCTGGTCTCGAACTCACAACAATCCTCCTGCCTCAGCCTCCCGAGTGCTGGGATTATAGGCCTGCACCACCACAGCCGGCTCTGATATGTATTAATATTAAAATATATGTACTCTGCTATAAAACAATAGATGTATCATACAATATTACTGAGCAAACACTACACAAAAAATTATTTACACACATTGATTCATGTAATCTTTGTAACAAGCCTAGGAAATAAGTATTATTACCCCATTTTAAGAAAACTTAGAGTAATTTGTCAACTTCACAGCTATTAAGTAGTGGAGCCCAAGTTTGAAAGCTTTATTTGATCCCAAAGTCTGTTATCTTAATCTTTGATCATCAGCAAAAGGCCAGTCAGCACGCTTCATGGAACTGAATTTATTGAAATTACACCAACTGCCAGGCTGTGTAGGGCAAGCCTAAACTTAAGGCAGAGAACCTCAAGTCAGGAATGGATATGGATTTTTATAAATAGTTCACAAGTCTGGGCAGTGTATCAGTCGGTGTTTCACCAGAGAAACAGATATAACACGAGATACACAAATATATCAGAAATTACAAGATTGCTTGCATTGGCAGCCAGAGTGGGATAAGGAAGGTGCAAAGGGTGTGCATGCATTGGACACTGAAGGTTTCAGCCTAAGGTTTGGAGTTCACTGCAGTGTCCCATTCAAGTCTGTATTAGGAGGACAGTGGCTCTGTGAAGCCTGAAGAGTTTACACTGGAAAGCTGATGAATCTACACCAGAAGTTTTGAAAGACCTCAGGCAAAAGCCAGAGTTTGCACTAGATGCCAGGAAATGACATCCAAGCTAAAGAACAGAAGCAAAGTGGTCCTTCCATATTTCCCCTTTGTACTGTCTAGATTCAAACTGTCCTATGGCAGGTTCTCTACACCCTAGCATGTAAAATTGCTGAGTCAAGCTAGTAAAGCTTCTAAACTTGTCAAATTGACACAATCACCCATTACAGGCAGATAGGAATCAATTTCTAAGAAAGCAAATGAAATCACTTTCCTTTTCCTTGCTATACACATTCTCAAAGAACTGAGCAGAAGCAAAGTGTGATGCTATAAATTTTTAAATTTTGAGACAGGATCTTGCTAAGTCACTAGGCTGAGCTTGGACTTGCCTCCTTCTCCCAGAGTGCTTGGATTACAAGGCATAGCTCACTAGACCTTCCCATTAATTTCAGTGCTCAGGCAGAGACTAGAAACCACAGATGACTAACAAACTTTCTTTCTTTCTTTTTTTAAATGTATTTGGTACAGGGCCTCACTACACAGCTTGGACTTGTAATGATCTTTCTGTTTTCAGCCTTCCTAGCACTGGAATTATAGGCATGTGTCACCACAGTGCTACTTTTGTCTTTTTGAGACCAAGTCTCATTATGCAGTTCAGGCTGGCCTTGAACTTACCTTGTAGCCCAGGCTGGCCTCAAACTCACAGCGATCATCCTTTTTCAACCAATGCTATTTTAGCAATTTTTAAAAATTCTTAAGGGTCGGCCATAGGCAGAGCGCAACGGCCAGGGTTTGATCAACGTGCTGTGCCGGCCCTGCCTTCAGGATGCACTGAGATGGGATTAAGTCTGTGCATGCTGGCGTATGCCTGTAATGCCAGCTCTATGGAGGCCGAACACAGGAGGATCACTATGAGTCTGATGTACATAGTGAGACCCTGTAGACCTGTACTAAATACAAAAAAAAAATCTATTTGATGTACATAAAACATTCTTTTCTCATATTCTCTGAGCTTTTTTGTTTCCTTTGTGCTTATGCTTTAAAGCTGAATTTTTATTGCCATAATATGCCAGACACTGGTGGTTGTTCTCAAAGAATTCCCCTTTTGCCATGGTTTGAATGATCCACAGGTTTCAAATGTTGAAATTTAATCCCCATTGTGAAATAGTAGGAGGACAGAAACTTAATTCAGCTGTGATGTTTGGGGGGGAGGCTTGAGGAAGTGATTAATATTAGAAAAGGTCATTATGATGGAGGCTTTATGAGACAGCGAATCCAAACACACACACACACACACTCTCGCACTCACACTCACACTCTTTGTCTCTACCCATGTGATAACCAGCACTCACTGGGACTCCACCAGCAAGGTGGCCATTATCAGATGTGGCTCCTTCACCTTGCACCTCCACCACTGAGAACCAAAGTAAGCTTTTAAATTTGGTGCTGGAGTTTGACTCCAGTGTCCTCTATATGCTAAACATGTGCTCTACCACTGAGCTATAAACCCAGCCCTCATTTCTCCGTAACAGTGACAGGCACTGCTCCAGACTGTTCCAAGCAGCAAAGCTCAGAGAGCAGACAAGAAGGCCTCTGGCCAACTTTGAGGACACAGCCCAGCTGCCTAGTGCAAGCACAGTTATGCGAGGATGACATAGCAGTAGACAAGTACACATGCACTAGGTCGGTCAACATGGAAGAATGTAAATATGGGATAACCAACTGCATAAGAATTAAATAACAAAGACAGGCTGTTCTCTTGCTGCTGCCTGCCTTTTGAATTGATGTTTGCCTCACATGTGTTCTTTTTTCTGGGGATCTCACCTGTCAAGTACTTCTGCAGGCTTCCTGCCATGACAACAGTTTATGGTATTGTATTATGAGCAGCATAAAATGTACTAACCAGGTATGATGGCACACATCTATAATCCCAGCACTCAGGAGGCTGAGGTAGGAGGATCATTTGAGACCAGCCTGGGCTACAAAGTGAACTCAAGGGCAGCCTGAACTGCATAGTGAGACCCTGTCTCAAAAACAGAGAAGGAAAAATACAAGAAGGAAGAGGACGAGGAGGAGGAGGAAGAAGAGGAAGAGAAAGAAGGAAGAGGAGGAGGAGGAAGAAGAAGAGGAGGACAGAAAGTTTGGATCCTTCTGCCTCAGTTCTCAAATGGCTGGTATTATAGATGTACACCATCGCGCCCAGCTACATTTCATTGTTGCTCCAGCAGCAATTATATTAGGTTTATGAGGTAGACAAAATTATTGGCTCTCACCTAGAACAATGGAAATTTTATTTTAGTTCATGGATATGACAGTGTACTGTCTCTGGGTTTTTCTTGTTTCCTTGATTCTACTAGAGTGGAAGGAAGTCAGTCCTTTTTAACAATTGTCCTACCAGCAGGGGACAGGGTATGCCTGTGAAGCCACACAGCCGAGCTGTCTAAGCACACTGTTCCAGAGTTGTGAGCTGGAATTCCCTGGCTTTCCAGGCCAAAGAGGGGCTGTCTCCTTCACCTTGGAAATCAGGGTATGCTTCTTTTGCAACACTCTGGTCAGCTAGGCAAGTCAGCATGCTTTCTTTGTGAACAGCACCCTGCCTGGAAAGACCCTGTCTCAAAAAGACAAAAAAAAAAAAAAAAAAAAAAAAAAAAGAGGCCATGATATCCCAGGGCAAGAAGGCCAGACACCCAAGCTGAGGCAACCTACCAAAACTACAAAGTAATTCCTCAGACTGTGCCTGAGATTCCTCCAAACTTAGCAGCTGTTACCAGCACTCTTTCTGACGCTGAGAGGAGCATCAGACAGGAGGGCTCCTACATAGCCCAACTCATAGAAATCACACTTCCCACACTTCTCACAGTCACTCTATCCCAAGCCACTCACTTCACAAATTAATAAAACCTAGACCCTATTCTGGATCACACCTTTGTTCCAGCTAGCCACTGTTCTGACTGGGCTTAGGACCACACCCCCTTTATTCCCGACAACAGCAGATGTATTTGTCTCTATTATCTGTCTCTATTCCAGGTTGCCCTGGAAGTGGTAGATTGGTATACACTTAACAGAATTCCAATAACTCTTCCCTGAGCTTACAGATATAAATTCCTCTGGACCAAGAGGAGGCTGGAGTGGGCTTCCTATAATATACGGTACATGACTAAAATTTTTTGACAGTTATCCATTTAAACAAAGCTTGAGAACCACTGCTCTTGAAACCGAGAGCCCATCCTCATTTCATTTCCTGATGGTGGTAGAAAAAGGAGAATCCAAAGGGCCATTTACAGAGAGGGATGCACAGCCTCTGTGAACACCCACAGAGAGCGTCATGACTCCACCCAAGAGCTATTATAAGCTTATAAAGCAATACCTCAAAGAAGTATTGTTTTACAAAGTAAAAGTAAACTGAAATGCTGTTTATATATTTGAGTTTCTAATAACAAATAAGAAACATGGGGGCCTGGCAAGATAGCTCAGCAGTCTAGAGCGCCTGCTCAGACAAGCTTAGGCAAGTGCCCAGGGACCTAAATTCAATCCTCAGTACCACATGCCGCACCAGCCCACCCCCAAGTGGGCTGAGCCAGCCAAAATAAATAAATAAACAATTTAGTTTACTTACAGACCAGAATTCTTGCCCAGAATTCTCTAACAGCAGCAACAAGTGGACTTTGGAAGCTTTATCTCAGACTCTGTTCTAGGAAAAAGGGAATAGAGTTGAGCATTGGCCAGAGAAAGACTTGGTTTGAGCACACACCCTGAAACCTTTGGGTACTTGACCTAGAAGTTACTTATGTTCTCAAAACCTCAGACCGTAAATCCTTTTTAAAATTTATTTTTAAACTTTAAAGCAATGTATCATTAGTCATTAGGGAAATGCAAATCAAAGCCATAATGAGACATGTTTTCATGCTCATTGGAATAGCAATAATCAAAAAAATAAATTTTGAAGAGAATATGCAAAATTTGAAACTCTTACTGTTGATAGGAACATCATACATTCAGCTTTGGAAGGAAGCCTGGAAATCTGATAGTTCCTCAAAGCTTAAACATACAATATCATGTGACCCAGCATTCCATTCCCAGGTATATTATGTACCCAAAAGAACTGAAAATTTATATCTTCAGCCTGGGGAAATAGCTCAGCAGATTAAGCACCTGCCTAGGCAGGCACAGGGATCAAGGTTCGATTCCCTGATACCACAGGCCGCACCAGCCTCACCCTGGGGCTCATTAAGCCTGCCACCAAGACCCAGCATGGTGGCACACTCCTGTAATCCCCGCTGTGGGAAGGCTGAAAACAGGAGGATCATTATGAGTCTGAGCTACATAATGAGACCCTGTACCAAAAGGAAATTTATATCCCACACATATACTCAAAAAGGAAAAATAGCACACATACCCATTCCCCACAGAGCATTATGGACTATTACTCAGTGGTAAGAAGAACATGGATTACCATCAAAACAAATTAAAATCATTATAGGTAAATTAATCATCATACATAAAATTATTTTTAAATAGTTTAGAACTTTATAGCAGTAATGCCTATATTTTTTTCATTACCAGAGATTGAACTCAGAACCTTGCGCTTGTCAGTCACACTTATGCCACTGAGCTATCTCCCCAGCCCAAAGTACATCTTTTTTAAAAATTCACTTCGAAGTTTCTTTTTCAAAATTGTTTTCCATTGTTATTGTTTTGTGCTGCTGGGAACTGAATATAGAGCTTTCATACTTCCCAGAACTTTTCTTATATTTATTTCGACAGTGTCTCCCTAAACAGGTAAATTGTACAGGCTGAACTGAAACTTGTGATCCTTGAGCCTCAACTTTCCAAGCTGCTGAAATTATGTGTGTTAATTATGCCAACAGTTAAAATACATTTTTCTTAATGTATGTGGTACAGGGTCTCACTACACAGCTCAGACTCATGGTGACCCTCCTGCTTTCAGCCCCTGTAGCGCTGGGATTACAGGCATTCGCCACTATACCTGGGCTCTGGCCAGCTCATTGCCCCCCATGGGGGGGGTGAGGCAGGTGCAATATGTGGTGCTGGGGATCAAACTGCACTTACCTGAGCTTGCCTAAGCTTGCCTAAGCAGGCACTTCAGTCTGCTGAGCTGTCTCCTTGGCCCTGTTTTGCTTGTACTGGGGCTCAAACTCAAGACCTTGCGCTTTACCAAGCAGGTGCTTAATATCACTAAGCTATGGCCCCAGCAAAATATAATTAAAATTACTTTTTCCTTTTGTCTTTTTGAGACAGGGTCACCCTATGCAGTTCAGGCTGGTCTTGAGCTCACTTTGTAGCCCAGGCTGGTCTCAAACTGCAGCTATCCTCCTTCCTCGGCCTCTCAAGTGCAGGGATTACAGGTCTGTGCCGTCACACCTGGCTAAAATCACTTCTAAAATGTAATTCAAGTATAAAAAATAAGATACACAAACATCTACACTCTATTTACTGATAAGAGACACACGGTATAATAATGTCTGTAAGTATAATATCATGTATGCATCTTCTATGATACCAAAACATTATGAAAACAGTTTGCAATGTATTAATTTATCAAATCCATCTTGTCAAGGTATCTTAAAACTGTCTCATTGATATTTGTACTTCAATAAAACAAAAATAAATAAATAAATAAAAATCACTTTTAAAGTAACTCCTGAGCCGGGCATGGTGGCATATGCCTGTAATCCCAGCACTCGGGAGGCTGAGGCAGGAGGATTGCTGTGAGTTCGAGACCAGCCTGAGCTACAAAGTGAGCTTAAGGCCAGCCTGAACTGCATAGTGAGACCCTGTCTCAAAAAGACAAAAAAAAAAAAAAAAAAAAAAAGTAACTCCTGGTTAAAACATTTTCTTTGAGCTTTGTGTTTTCTACATTTACTGTAACAGATTAATAGCTATTATTTTAAAACATATGTTCTAAATTCATATTTTTTCACTTCAAAAATGACCAAACTGTTATACTTAGGGACTGGGGAGATGGCTCAGTGGAACTAGCACTTCCCTGGCAAGCACAAGGGCCTGAGTTCAATCCCCAGTTCTGCCAAAAAAAAAAAAAAAAAACTGTTATACAGATTTAATGCAATCTCAAGAATCAGAGAAAACAATCCTAAAATTCATTTGGAACCAGAAGAGACCTAGAATAGCAAAAACAATTCTGTGCCACAAAAGCCAGGCAGGGTGCATCATAATTCCTGGCTCAAAATTATATTATAAAGCTACTGTGATAAAAACAGCATGGTACTAGCAAAAAGCAGACCCCAGGATCAATAGACCAGACTAATTAGAAGATGCCGAAATAGGGCCAGGGAGACAGCTCAGTAGCTGAAGCACCTGCCTGGCAAGCACAAAAATAAATAAACACAGGGCTGGGGAGATGGCTCAGTGGAATAAGCGCTTCCCTGGCAAGCGCAAGGGCCTGAGTTCAATCCCCGGTTCCGAAAAAAAACAAAACAAAAATAAATAAATAAATAAACACACAAACAAACACGTATAAGGATATTAGGAAGTAGGAGTTCTTTTTTTTTGGGGGGGGCACCAGGGATTGAACTCAAGTCCTTGTATTTGCCAGAGAGGTGCTTATTCCACTGAGCCATCTCCCTGGCCCCCTATATTAGGAAGTAGGAAGAAAATATTTAAATTAATAAGGGAACATAGGGTAGGTAGGAAAAGAAAAAAAATGAAAAAAAAGTTTTATAAATAAAGAAGTGAAGGGGGCTTAAAGGAGTGGAGGAGATTAGTGAAACAAAGAAGAATCAAGCTATATCATATACAGGTAAAATTCCCTACAAGCACTGTGCTCCTGAGCTACATCCCCAGCCCCCGTGTATGTGTTAATTTTAAAAATAAATTCTGATTTTTCACTTAAATGGAAAAAAATTTTGATTCTCATTCTTTCTATGTAAAGAAGTTATATGCTGTTCTTCTATCTTTGTGTGTGTGTGTGTGTGTGTGTGTGTGTGTGTGTGTGTGTGTGTGTGTATTTGGTAAGGGGTCTCATTACACAGTTCGGACTCCTAGTGATCCTACTGCATTCAGCCTCCCCAAAGCTGGGATTACAGGTGTGTGCCACCACGCCCAGTCTTATAGACCTGAGCAGCGCGTCAGGGAGGGATGGGTGAGGCACGTGGCGTGGCGTCAGAATTCGAACCCTGGTTCCTGGGCTTGCCTAAGTAGGAGCTTAGTCCACTGAGCTATTTCCTCGGCCTTTACGCTGTTCTTACAGAATTTTAAAATTAATAAAATGACAATGACAACTTACTTTTTTTTTTTTTTTTAAGGCCAGTCACCAACGCCTATGCATTATATACTTCTGTTTCTACGAAGGATTCAGACCAGGAAAATCCAGTCAGGTGGTGGCTTCCCGTAGGAGGAGTGTGGAAGAATGGAGAGCGGCTGCTGACGGATACAGGGTTTCTTTTGGGAAGTGAGAAAATGCTCTAAAACCCAGGTGGTGATTACACAAACCAGTGAATATAATAAATGTTGCGCAACACGGTGACCAGATGTGGACTTTGCGGCAAGCCCTAGCGCGAAGCGCAGTGCGCAGGGGAAGGGGAAGCCCAGGGGGCAGGGCGTCCGCGCGCTGCGCACCCCGTTCTTGGCTTCGCCCGAGCGCTGGCTCTGCATTCTCACTGCCCCCCGCGCCTCCTGACCACCGTCGTCCGGGGCCACGCCCCTCCCACTCTTTCCAATCCCCTTTCGGGGTCTCCGAAGTCGCCCAATCAGAACCCAGATCGCAGGGCGGTCGGTCACCAGTCTCTAGGCGGAACGGGCGGCTTCAGGTTACAAAGCCTGAAGCCACTCCGCTTCCTCTTTCTCGAAGAGCCCGCGGCTTCCCGGAAAGCAGACTGGGCGCCTTGAGGTCGCGCCCACACCGCACGATTAGATCAGCTACTCTCCCCAGACCAGGCACCATTTCTCTTTTCGGGATGTTTGGAAATGATTAGGGCAGTGTGCTATCACTACACACACGTTATGAAAACTCTGTAGGTAGCTGGACTTAAGAGTGGGTCGCATGTAAAACTGTGTTTTCTTTTTCAGGGTTTAAAAAAAAAAAAAAAAAAAAAAACTTGAATATTTACAGAGCATTTCCTATGCCAGGTTAATTTACATCTAAAGAATGATTTTTAAAATACAGCGAATACTGCTGCCACGTAGGGTCCAAAAGAAAGGCAGGGGTTTTCCATAGAAGCAGCAGCCCCTTGAGCCTTAGTAACAATGTGTGAGAAGTTCCAACTTGTAGAGCAGTCTGTTGTAAGCAAGAAGGTGTGTTTTGCAGTGTACCATAAATCATGAATCCTAAACAACACATTGCACTGGAGTTGCAGGATGTGACCCCTTCGCTTTCAGTCAACTGAAAACATTTCGGGGATCTACCACCATGGGATTTTAGGTTCTTCCCTAAAGCCGAAAGGTTGTGAGTTAATTCAGGACAGGGAGGTGTTATGGGTCACTCAATATAGGAACCAGATCAGTTTTAAGAGCCTTTTATTACTGAGCTCAGGGTCGTCAGCCAGGTCTCACGCAAGAGAAGACTGAGCGCCAACTATAGCAGGCAGCAGGGGAGTATTTACAACAAAAATCGCATCCTGTTTGATAATCAAATTTGTTAATCTAGCACAGAACCAACAGAAAACTACATTTATTTGACACAGCAGCAAACTGTAACTAAGGGGTCTTTAACAGCTTAGTGATAAGCACATATTTTTTACAAGATATATATTAAACTATGTTTACAAGAGATGCTGAGGGAGGGAGTTTGTTTCAGCTTGCTGCCTTGACAAGAAACAGTTATTCACTGTTAAACAGCCTTGAGCAGGGAGTGAGAACTGATTCCTTGGAGTAGATAACAGGAAGCACAAAGTTTTTCCTAATAATTTCCCACAGTTAAAGCACAAAACTCAGTTAACCCATTACAGAGGCAGCTGGGACACAAGACACAGAAGGGACTTCCAGAGCTGCTTCAGATAGCAAGAAAGGTAACTGTAGTTGTAAAGGAGGAGTTGTTTCTGGAAGAGGATTAATGCTAATATGTAATAACTTGATAAAGTATTTAATATGTAATGTAACTATGTAATAATTTTATATGTTTAGCATACTTTCTTATTATATCTTTTTTTTTCTTTTTTGGTGGAACCAGGGATTGAACTCAAGCCCTTGCCAGGCAAGCGCTTATTCTACTGAGCCATCTCCCCCGCTCACTTACTATATCTTATACACTGAATTTTCCAGGAATGAAACTACCAGTACATTATAATTCAAAACAAGCTGTATTAGCCGGGTGTGGTGGCGCAGGCCTTTAATCCCAGCACTCGGGAGGCTGAGGCAGGAGGATTGTTGTGAGTTGGAGACCAGCCTGAGCTACAAAGTGAGCTTAAGGCCAGCCTGGACTGCATAGTGTCTCAAAAAGACAAAAAAAAAAAAAAAAAAAAAAAAAAAAAAAGCTGTATTTTGGATTTTGGATTATCTAGAGATTTTTCACCATTTCAAATGGTGACAACAGAGCCAGCAGTAGTAAATCTGAATCTGAGTCCTAGGAGCTCAGAAAATGACACCCTACACCAGCAGTGGCAAACCTACCGCACATGTGCCACGGTGGGCTGTTATCACTGAAGGCTCTAAAAGGATCCCCATCACTGCCCCCTGCATCGTCAAGACAGCTTGCCTGGTTAGTCTTCAGTGCCACTGGTTCACAGAGATTCTGGGTTAGTCACAAGAGTCTGTCATTACTTTACACCAACTGCTGCAGCTTGTTATAAAGAAGTGTGAAATCTACTTTGGATTGAAATCTCTAATCTACCCTATGACTATGCCCACCTGTCTGGCAAGCCTGAGTGCCATGGTGTCTAGTTGCCCCCACACCCCACTCCAAAGCCTCACATAGTGATAGAGCAGCAGTCTTCTAGCTTGTGATTAACTCAGGATCCAATGCTGGATTATGGTTGTGAGTGCTACACCCGCCCTGGGGCAGATAGTCTCAATACAATATAAAGACTGGAGAGAGGCTTGCTAGCTTCTGAGGCAGCTGCTCCTCCCTTTGCTCTTTTTTTTTTTTTTTTTTTTTTTTTTTTTTTTTTTTTTTTTTTTGTCTTTTTTGAGACAGGGTCTCACTGTGTAGTTCAGGCTGGCCTTAAGCTCACTTTGTAGCTCAGGCTGGTCTCGAACTCACAACAATCCTCCTGCCTCAGCCTCCCTAGTGCTGGGATTACAGGCATGCGCCACCACGCCCGGCCTTCCCTTTGCTCTTTGCTGTTTTCCACCGCCATGAACTGCTGCCCTCTGCCATGTGACACTCTGCCTTAGAGCCAGCCAAGTATGGACTGAAACCTCCAATAACTGTGAGCTAAATGAACCTTACTTGATCTTTGGGATTCGGGTTATTTTCTGCCAACAACAAGAGAAAAGTGACCAAGACACTGAGTGTCATCGTGAGCCTCTATCCTAGAAGTCTGGCAGATAATGCTCCGTTACACGAGCAACTCACACCATCACCAGTCAGAACTCCTCATTTTACACATACAGAAACCGAGATCAGGAAAGGGTGAGAGAAGTAAAAGAAGAATTTTGACAAAGGGAAGACTGGAGCCTCTTGAACATGCAGTGAGACTTGGTGAATTTCCTGAATAAGAAGGGCATTCTCAGAAACCCAGAGACTGCAAGCTGTTTGCGTTTAGGTCTCTGCTCAGTGGAACTATCCAGAGCAAATGCTTGCCTGTTATTCGAGCCCATTAAAGAGAGTCAGCAACTCAGTACTAGGTTTTCCTTGTATTTCCCTGCTATGGTTTTGAGTGATTTATTGTGGTAAGCTGTAAAAATGAAGAACCACTAGAAGTAAACAATCAACTAGAGGTGTGCTTTTTTTATTTTTGAAACAGGGTCTCGCTATGAAGTTTGGGTTGGCCTTGTGCTCACTTTTGTAGCCCCCAGAGATCCCCCTGGTTCAACTTTCTAGTGCTGGGATTACAGGTGTGCGCCATGCGCACCTGGGGATCCAGGGACAAAACGGTGCACCAGGAGATCCAGGGCCAGGACTGCTTGGCATATAGAGCTGGGGATCAAACTTGTGTCTTTGTGCTTGCCAGGTAGATGCTTACGTCTCTGAACTATCTCTCCAGCCCCAAAGTGTCCATCTTCTAGAGCTGTTCTCACTGCTGTCTCCTTAGAACCACTGTGGTCCAGCACCTGGCAGGAGTAGACACTCCATTTTTACTGAACAATGAAAGGGGAATAAATGAATAAGTTTCATAGTACAGGAATAATCATCTCATCATATAACTATGTGACTAACATCAGCCTTGTGTCACTGCAACAGAATACAAACCACAGGTCACTTACATGGGTTTTTTTTGTTTTTTTTTTTAATTTTGATACATGGTCTCACTAGGCAGTTTGGACTCCTTTCTTTCTTTCAATGGGGTCTCACTATGCAGTTTGGCAGCCTTGTGCTCACTTTTATAGCCCCAGGCATAAAAGTGATCCTCCTATCTCAGCCTCCCAAGTGCTGGGATTATAGGCTAGTACCTCCACATCCTAGTTTCAGGCCTGCACAACATGCAGTGGGAATCAAACTCAGGACCTTGTGTTTGCCAGGCAGGCAGTCAGGCCACTGAGCTATCTCTCCAGCCCCGTGAGTTTATTTAGCTCATGATTTTGGATGTTCAAAGTCCAAGCAGCACAGGTTCTGTGGCAAGGGCTGCCCCTTGGCTACACCATGTCATAGTGCCAAGAAAAATGAAAGAGCAAGCAAGGAAGACAGCAAGCCTGGCTTGCTCCTGTTATAGTAACCCTCAGAACTCAAACTTTTGTCTCAGGAGAGTCATCTTAAGAATGCAGCCCCAAGCCGGGCGTGGTGGCGCATGCTTGTAATCCCAGCACTCGGGAGGCTGAGGCAGGAGGATTGTTGTGAGTTCGAGACCAGCCTGAGCTACAAAGTGAGCTTAAAGCCAGCCTGAACTGCATAGCGAGACCCTGTCTCAAAAAGACAAAAAAAAAAAAAAAAAAAAAAAAAAAAAAAAGAATGCAGCCCCAAGGGCTGGCCAAATAACTCAGCAGATTTAAGCACCTGCAAGCAGACTCAGGGACCCCGGGGTTCCATCCCAGGGCCACCATGCCGGCCCCGCCCCTAGGGCATGCTGAGAAGGCAATTGAGATTGGGCATGATGGCACATGCCTATAATCCAAGCTCTTAGAAGGCTGTAATCAGGTGCATCACTATGAGTCTGATCTAGTAGTGAGACCCTGAACACCCTGTAGACCCTTCCCTAAAATACAAACAAAAAAAAATGCAGCCTCAATGACTTAAGGACCACTCAGTAGGCCCCATCTCTTAAGCCCCAGCCACAGTGACCATTGTGGAACTCAGCAAAACCACATCAACAACAAAGGGCTGAGTCAGGAATTGCCCAATTCTTCTTGTGAAATTAGGATTTGAGCTTCCTTAGGAGTTCACCAGCATTCACAGTTCAATGCTAGCCCCTTAGAAACTTTGGGATTGTAATGAGAATTTGGGATTGCATGCTGTGGGCCCAGTGAACTCACAGAAGCAACCAATCACCTACGCAGATCTGGCTCTACAAGCCAGTCCCCAACTTTTGTCCAGTTTGCTGCATACAAGTAACACCTGCACATTACCCTTTGCTGGTGGAAAGTACCTAGGAGTTTCATGTTTCATGCCATCCCCCAACCCTATACATAGCCAAAGACAGGCTGATAGGAGTCAGCAAAGGCCAGCCACTTGGCTTCTTCCCATTCTGTCCTTGATGCCCTCTACTCATTGTTTTTTAAGGGCCCTTAATGTCACTCAGTGTAGATCCTTGGCTCACAGCCTCCTTCCACACACTTGACCTGAGACATTCTTGATGAAAACAGAATGCACACTTGCAGATAGCTAAGGCTACCTAGAAAGTCACTGAGTGTCCAGGAAAATCGGGGGGGGGGTTGTTTTGTTTTTGAAAGCAATAAAAAGAGGAAGTGGGTCAAAAGGAAGTAGGTAAGGAAACCTGCATGTCACTGCAGTGCACTTCAGTTCAGCTTTGTGCGTTCCCTAAGAGAAATGTCCTCAGTTGTTAAGGTTTCTTAATCATTTATGTTGTTCTTTGGGAGGGTTTTTTTTTTAGGATGTTTGTTTTTGAGACAAGGTCTCATTATGTAGTCCAGACTGACCTCGAACTCACTATCTCAGCTAGGCTGGTTTCAGAGTCAGAGCAATGGTCCTGCCTCAGCCTCCCAAGTACTGGAATTATGGGTGTGTACCACCATGCCTGGCTCAATTATCATCTGTTAGGGTCAAAGACGAATACTTCCAACCAATAAGAAAAGATATGTAGACTTTAATGTATAATAAAGATGTGACATATGATCAACTGTTATTTTAATTATTCAATAGCTTTTAGGAATGAGGAATGTAGCCCAGGGTAGAGTGCTTGCCTAGTACATAGAAGGCACCACCACTGTAAAAAGATAAGAAACAGACACTTTTTTTAAACCAGCCTTTCTTGTGGCTCTCCAAAGTGTCAAAATAGTTTTCATGCATAAGGTTTTTAATAAAATATTTTATTGTTTAAGACACTTAAGATCCAAATTTTAGAATGCAGTTTTGCTTTTCTTGATAGTCTTGACTCCGTGGAAAGATAAACATGCAGACAGTGCCCAAAGTAGAATTATAAAGATAATGCCTACATTAATGTCATTATAATTTCCTTACTGGGTACATAAAGTATATGAACTTATCAACTGCAAAAAGCAAAGAAACAATTTGGAATTAGTGCTGTCAAAACTGGGGTGTCTTCATTCTGGAAAGAAAAATGGAAAGACAAAAGAAAAAGTTAGTAAATGACTGACTTTATTTGGATGACTTTATTTGGATTACAGATCTCATCACCAAATCTAACTTCTATTGTGTAGATCTACCTCTTATAAGTACTAGCCCAACCCAGACTGATATACCCTGCAAAACTCTCTTTCAAGTTTAGTGGAGAAGTAAAATACTTCCACAACAAAGAACAACTAAAGAATTTCATGACAACAAAGCCAAACCTATAGACTACTAAAAGATATTCTAGAGAGGAATCAAAATGACCACAACTCCATGAATGAGAATGGGAAGAACCCACCAAACAGGATAAATAAACACAGGAGAAAAAGAGGCATACAATAGTAGTCTTTCAGTTATGCTTTTGTATGCAGCAGCACAATATTTCCATCAGCATACTCTACAACTAGACTTCCCTTGCACTCTGTGGGTCATGATTCTGTCCAGGTCTACAGGAAATAGCAGTAGCTCAGTCCATAAGTGACACTTGGCCACCGGTAAGCGTCATGGACATTGTCCACATCCACCACATACTAGAATTTTCTGCGATATCCTATCCCCAAACTGTTAGAAATGCTGGCCATATACTTGCCATTCCAATATTTTTGTTATGTTTTATTCTTAGTATTGCTTTACTATCATGAAAACTTTTTCTTAGTTGATATTTTTGTATATATTAACTTAAATACTGTGTGAGTACTCTGAATTGATCACAGATTCATACATATGATACACTACATTCTGGCCTCTTAGATTCACAATTTAATTTTAATTTTGAATATTATTTTGAAATTTTAAATTTTATTTTGAATTAATTAATGTGTAATTAACTTTCTGAATATTTAACTCTAATTGCTGTTTTATTATTTATACTGTTTCTTTGGTTTATAATCTACTTATAAGGCATGGTATGATATTTTCTCCTAGTATTAGAAACTTTAAAAAGTGCATTTCCAAAAAAAAAAAACTATAACTGATGCAGCTTCATCCACCACAGCTTCTGCACTGCAGCTTCTGCTGTGCAGCCAGCCAATGACAGACTGAGACAGCTGCAACTCTGAGCCAGAAATACACCTCTTCCATTTAATAAAAAGTATATTTCCATTTTCCATTGACTTTATATTAGTTCTTCCTTGTCTTTTACACATGCACACACACACACACACATACACACATGAAAAAAATATGTATATAATATGACATAAGATTAATACTGTTTTGTGGAAATCTTCAATGATGTTTTAGATGAGTTTGTCTAATATAATTATATTTTACATAGTTACCATTTTGAGAGCAGTCCTATATGATTACCATTTTGAGAGCACTTTATTCTTTATCCAGGACCATCAGGCAACTTCTTTTGCGTTCTGGGTTATGTTCTTTGTTGTTTTTTTATGCTATGTGTGAGGGTATTAGAATATTTCGTGTTTGTATAACTGGAAAACATTTTACTTTCAGTTTTCAAAGTTATGTTTACTAAGTATAAAATTCAGCGAGGACAGATCTCTTTTTTTTTTCTTCAATCCTGTGAATAAATAAGTCTAGTTTCTTACTCACTTGCTCTTTTTGTTTTCTTTTCTTTTTCATTTTATTTTTTTGGAAGAACCAGGGATTGAACTCAGGCCCATGTGCTTGCCAGGGAAGCGCTTATTCTACTGAGCCATCTCCCTGGCCCCTTTTTCTGTTTCCTAATGTGGAATAAGATGTTATTTAATTTGTTTTTCTATAGCTAATATTTTTTTCTATGTATATGTTTTAATGACTTTTTTCTTTATAATTAACTTTGGACAATTTTAGTTTTGTGTATCTCAGTATGATTTTATTCATATTTCTTGTGCAAAAGGTTCATTTTTCTTGGAAATACAGTGCTATATTTTAATTAAATTCAGAAATTTTA
>PVKA01035462.1:0-22504 GCA_004027165.1 Ctenomys sociabilis
GTACGTTTCCTTTTGTATTTCTGCTTTTCGCTTGTTATACTAGGGAGACTATACGATATTTACACATGTGTGTCTGGTTTATTTCACTTATGAGTATATGTTCAAGTGGCATCCACTTCAGTATAAATGCTTCAAACTTATCATTCTTAATAGCTGAGTAATACTCCATTATATAGAAATACCACATCTTTTTCAACCAACCCTCATGTGATGGGCATCTTGGTTGTTTCCAAGATTTTGCTATCACACATTGTGCTGCTATAAACATAGGTACACATATATCACTATAATACAATGTTTTCAGTTCCTTTGGGAAAATTCCCAGTAGGGGGATAGCCGGCTTGAATGGGATTTCTAGTCCTACTCTTTTGAGGAGTCTCCACACTGACCTCTACAATGGTTGTACCAGTCTACATTCCCACCAGCAGTGGAGAAGTGTTCCCTTTTCCCCACAGCCTCTCCAACATTTGTTGTTGGTTGATTTCCTTATGATAGCCATTCTTTCTGGAGTGAGATGGTATCTCAGTGTTGTTTTTATTTGCATTTCACGAATGGCTAGTCTTCCATTTTTTTAAAATTACATCCTTACGATTATTCTAGAAATTAAGAACTCAGGAACCGTACACTAGAGAGCACTTCACGTTCTTTCAGTACACTCCACCACTGCAACTTTCTAGGGAAACCCTAGTTGTTATTGAAGCAAGTAGTTCTGTGTCAGTTTTTGCAACAGAAGAGAACATTAGTGCCTCTAAAATTGCCTGGTAGAGAACTCTGACCAATGGGGATGATAGTTACTAAGAATAATTATGTTCTTTTTTATTCATGTTCCTTTTGGAGTCAGTTCATATGCAGACCATCAGTTAGATTATGGTAACAAGAAGAGAGAGGAACATGAACAGAAGGGCCCAAGAAGGGAATTCAAAATGATAATGCTAAGCCATGTTAATAATGATGAAGTAAAGATGGATCAACTAACTACAGTTAGTGCAGATACAACTTGGAGGTACAAGAGATCAAGAATAAGCTCCCTGCTCCTGAGATAGGTCTTGTCTCCATGATGTCCAAGAGACCACTCTTTCACTCTATTTAGTCCTTGCTCCCAATACACACACACACACACACCCTAAACTCATCTCTTTAGAGATTTTATTTTCACAGTATTTACATATGTGTAGAGATACCTTGCTGGATACAGCTATGTGCTTAAAGTAATTTAGGCATTTAGTGACCACGCACTAAACATCCTACAGTGGACAGGAACTTTACAATGAATCATTTCACAGCAATGCTAGCAAAAAATCTATTGAGAAAACTGGGCCCCCTCTAACATTCAAAGTAGACAAAAATACATAAGAAAGACAAACTGAAGAGAAGACAGCACACAAAATACTATATTTACAGCTAATATCATACTTACTAGTAAGCAATTAGCTTTCCCACTAAGATCAGGAACAAGATAAGAATGTTCTTAGCACTAACATCATTTAACATTATACTGGAAATCCTATCCAAATCAGTAAGACATGAAAAGAATAGATTGGGAAGAAGAAAATAGAAATATCTTTTTTAGAAGATGGCATTACTGTCTGTGTGTAACATTAGTGAAAGACCAAACAAATACGTATAACAATAGAACAGAACAGAGACCAGAAAGAGAACCATATAAATACAGTGGTCAACTAATTTTTGACAAAGGGACAGATAAAATACAAGGGAGCTAAGAGTCCAACAAAGGAAATCTGATATCTGCTTCCCTCAAAAAGGTTCTGAGCAGAAACTATATATCCTTTACAAAATGAATCTCAGACCTAAATGTAGAACACAGAACAATGACACTATAGAAAATAGGAGAATACCCAGACAATCCTTCATAGGGCAATAACTTTTTATTTTTTTTATTTATTTATTTATTTTTTTGTCTTTTTGAGACAGGGTCTCACTATGCAGTTCAGTTTGGCCTTAAGCTCAGGCTGGTCTCGAACTCACAACAATCCTCCTGCCTCAGCCTCCCGAGTGCTGGGATTACAGGCATGCGCCACCACGCCCGGCTGGGCAATAACTTTTTAGACTATCACCAAAGGCTCATTCACAAAACAAATAACTAGTAACTTGGACTTCATTAAAAGTAAAATGTTCTGCTCTCTGAAATACACTGTTAAGGAGAATGACAAGTGGACAAACTGAATGTAATAAAATATCCAGAAAAGGCATATATTATAAAATTGACTGCTATATAAACTATACAACAAAAACCTCTTAAAATTTAAAAGAAAACCACCAACTTTAAAAAGTGGGCCACAAACTTCATCAAAAAAGATATATAAATCTTAAACACACATTTGATATGGTGTTCTATGTCATATATTAACAGGAAAATTGAAATTAAAACAACAAGATACCATTACAAACTATTAGAATAGCCAAACTGCAGCATACTGACAAAGCACTGAAACTCTTATTGCTGGTGGGAACTCAAGATGCTACAGAAAGAAGGCAGCTTGGCAGTCTCTTATGAAACAAACTTGCTCCTACCATATGATCCAGCGTTCATGTCCCTCTGTGCTCACTGAAAGAAGATAAACATTTCCACACAAAAAGTTGCATGCAGATGTTGACAATAGCTCGATTCATAACTTTGAAAACTTGACAGCAACCAAGAAGCCCTTCGATAGGTGGATGGATGGCTAAAAACCGTAGGACATCGGAACATCTAGAGAGCGGTACATTACTCAGTACTAAAAGCAAAAGAGTTCTCAAGTAAAAAGACATGGAGGAACTTTAAAATGCATATTACTAAGTGAAAGATGCCAATCAAAAAGACCACATACTAAAGAAACGAAAACCACATGCTATATGATTCCAACTACATGACATTTTAGAGAAAGCAAAACTATGAAAGTTACTTTAAAAAATTAGTGGTTTCAATGGGTTTAGTGGGGAGCAAGAAGGAAGATAAACAGACAAAGAACAGAATTTTTAGGGCAACATTATGATGTCATACCAGTGGATATATGCCCTTATATATGGGTCCAAATCCAAATATGCACAGCACTGAGAATGAACTACCATATGACCTTCGGAAGATTATGCTGAGCTAATACAGACTGTACAATTATAACAAATATGCTATTCCAGTGGAGTACGTTGGTAATGGGGAAGGCTATGCACATGTAGGAGCATGAAAAGCTCTACATCCCTCTTGATTCACATACACATACACACACACACACAGTACTTCTGTAAGAAGACAGGAAATGAGAGCCAGACATGGTAGTGTGTGCTTGGGAGATTAGGAGATTGAGGCAAAAGGATCATTTAAACCCAGGAGTTTGAGTCTAGCATAACAAAGACCATACCGCTACACAGATGTATGCACAACAGAAAAAGAAGGCCGCATGGGACCCCATCAGAAGTGAATCAACTGAAGTAAGGCTATCAAGGACCAATTCTAGTCCCATTTCTCTCCTCTTAGCCTCAAGGATATTAATGTAAATCAACTCTTATTTCATTCCTTCTACCATGCAAAACAGTTTTGGGCTCAGTTAGCTTTATATCATTATTACCATTAGTTTCGTGTCTTGAGACAGGGTCTCTCTGCATAGCACAGCTGGGCTGAAATTCATGATCCTCGTGCCTCAGCTTCCCAAGTGCTGGCATTACAGATGTACACCACCATACCCATCTTAAGTTACATCTTTTAAAGAGTGTCTTTATTTCCCTATATTTTTGTTTGTTCTGATAAGGATAATTCCTAAGTGACTAATACTGGAAATAATAAATCATATCAAATGAAAATTCTTCCAACTTGATAAAAGGCTTAATTACTAAATCTGAGCTATAATAGGGCTGTTGAAAATTTGCTGCAGAGACATAATTCTTTAGAGGATAACTCTCAGAGGTTAAGCTTATGAATTAATACTCTCTAATGAAACACGTTTTTGAGCCAAGTAAGGTCTTAGAGGAGGAGAGGTGAGAATTTTCTTGTTTCTTCCAGACTCCTCATAAAGCTCCAGGCAATATTGAAGGAGACATCCTGTACATACAAGCCTTGCCATTGAGGGCCAGGGTGTGAGAGGACCAAATAAAGAGACAGGACAGCTGCCTTGGATTAAAGGGCAAATATTTTAGAGATGGTACATTTGATTATGTCAAATAGACCCATGGCACTTTCTGTAGCAGAAAGACACTGCAGCCAGGTAAAAACTTCAGTAAGATTATATTCATAGGGTGAAAGGCTTCCAGGATGGAAGTCTTTCAAAATAAATTTATTTAAATGACTTGAGGTCTTGTTATAACAAAACTACACAACCACCGCCAATGTGGTTTTCTGGGAAACAGGATCTTTACAGGCTAAAGCAGTGCCATCCAGCAGATTTTTCCTGATGATGAGCAGGCTCTGTATCTCTGCTATCCAAATGAAAGCCAATTATAGATACATGATTATATAGCATTTGAAATAAGGTTAATGCACATGAAAAAGTAAATTTTAATTTCAATTAATATAAATAAAAATAGCCACATGTGATTATACAGGAAAAGGCTCAGACCATGTTTGAGAAAATGACTCAAGATGTTATCACAAGCATGCATAAAACATACTGATCACTTGGGAAAATACTTTCTCTGTACCTTCCCCATAACAAACACAAACACAATTTGCTATCTCTGTATAAGAAATCATTATAAAGTAATAGTTCTCCAATTTTAGCACCTATCAGAATTGCCTAGAGATCTTGATAAAACACAAATTATTACTCAGTTATTACTGAGATTCTGATACTGTAGGTCTGTAAATTTCTAACAAACCCCCAGTAATTCTGATGCCACTATTCGAAGGAGCGTACTTTTTCTACTGGACTAGAATAAAAGTTCAGCCGCAAACATAAGCCAACTCCAACCAAAGCAGAGCTTTTCTCACTTGCCACCTTTCCACATGGAAGGTCTCTTTCTCCAAGGTATGCAGAATCCTCAAGCATGGTTATAAGTTTCACTTAACACATTGGATTATTAGTACATGGCAGAATGCAAATAAACAAAGCTATCTACAATGGTTTCTCCACATTGTACATCCGAGCTACAGTGCAACAACAGCAAATTTTGTGAACAAGGCTAACAATCACTAGGACCAGAGCCTTAGGGTGAGGAACCCAAACCTGCAAGGACAGTTTACATCTTAGCCCTCACTGGCCCTTTCAGAGTTGAGTTGAGGCTCTCTGTTAAAATGGCATAGATTACCTCAAGTCTAGGTCATAGTCATAACCTTCACCATTTCAATATGTAGTACTGGAGGAATACTGAAGGAAAAAAGGGAGGCAGAGAGATAGCTCAGCAGTATAAGCGCCTGCCTGGCAAGTGCAAGGACCTGGGTTTGATCCCCAGTACCACATGCATGCCAGCCCTGTACCACACCAGCCATAAAAACTGGGCATGGTGGCACATGCCTATAATCCCAGCCCTGGGGAGGCTGAAATGGAAGAATCACTCTCAGTCTGAGCTGCATAGTGATACCCTGTACCAAATAAATAAAATATTTAAAAAAAAAAATTTAAAACACCATATTGGAGGCATTTTATTTTCCATTCCAAAGGCACATATAGAAGATAAACCATTCCCATATTCCCAAAGAAAGGAAAAAAAAAAAACAAAAACCATAAGGGTTCTGTAATTAATGCATGTTTTCTGGTCATTCTCTGGTCCTTATTTTAGTATTTATAAAAACTTGTCTAGATCAGCAGTTATTTGGGAAGATATTTTTCTTTTGGCAATTACATTCTTTGTTTTAACAAAGCAGGATTCACTCTGAAGACTGAGATCATCCTGCCAAATGCAGTTTGCTTGACTGCTCCTCTGAACAACCTGTCTGCCTTACCCACTCTTCCTTTTAACTTTAGAAGGGCAAGCCTTCTTCCTTGTCTAGTTACACTGAACCAGAAACCTTCCAAATGAACTCAGAATCAAGTACTATTTATTATTTCCTTCATCACTACCCTTTGCTCTTTTTCAAGTTCCCACTGTTCCCAATTACTACCATTGCAGGAATTGGAGCAATTATCTAGCCTTGCAAAATTTGGGAGACCATTATTGCAAACATCTATGGCATCTCCAAGTGGTCACACAGTATTATAGACATTAATTCCTTGGGTTATTGATTTATTAAGAAATGCCTATGTTATAGGTAGGAATGAAGGTAAATGATTACAATAAAGTCCTGGAGAAACTCAGAGAAAGATAAAACAACTGTACTCCAACTATGGTCATCAACCAGGGTCAAATTGGTCTCCAAGGAAACATTCAGCAATGACTGGAGATATTTTTGATAGCTGTAATTGGTGTGGGAGGTGGGAATATTTGGGGTACAGGCTAAGCACCCTGGAAGGCATAGGACAACCTACACAAGAATTACCTGATTCAAAATACTTCTAACACTGAGAAACCTTGATACACTGGCATCTCCAGCATTGTTTTCTTTTGACTTTATCAATAAAGAATGGTTTCCTCTCCACTGTAATTTGGTCTCTGCATAATTATTTATACACAAAAATGCAAGTGAAGTCTATTTCTTGCATATGTATTTTTTATTTTTTAAATGGAAGACACAGGAGAGCCATAGAGGAAACTGAGAAAAGTAAAACCCAAGTCATTTCTTTTTCTTCTTCTTCTTCTTTTTTTTTTTTTTTTTTGTATTTTAGGGAAGGGTCCACAGCATGTCCAGGGTCTCACTACTGGATTGGACTCCTAGTGATCTGCCTATTTACAGCCTCCCAGGAACTAGGATTACAGGCCCACGCCACCATGCCCAGTCTCAATTGCTGTCTTAGCAAGCCCCAGGGGGTGGGGCTGGCAAGGCAGGCTCAGGGATCAAAGCCCTGGCCCCTGTGCCTGCCTGTGGGCACTTTAATCTGCTGAGCTATTTGGCCAGCCCTGCAAGTCATTTCTTATAATAAGAAAAACTAGCAAAGACCAACCCCTCTCATTTGCAACCTTTAGACCCTGAGCAATGGTCTGCGCTGGACTAGCTGCTCACTGGGACTAAGCTTGCAGCTGCCTCTGCCTGTTTTCCTTCTCCCCAAGCAAGTACATCACTACAGAGCAATAATGATGTATATTTATGGGAATCTCCAGAGATCTGCAGCCCTTAATTGTCTATTTTGTCCAGTAAATTGTACTCATTACTGAACCACATGAGGCACCTAAGTGCATCAATCTTTCGGGATACCCTCTGTCTGAGCTAGGGTAATGGGACATTATCTAGCAAGGGCTCCACCATACTGAACTTGGCTGCTTACACCACTTCTATCCAGCTTTTCAGCAGAGCACTTTTTTCTTAAATACATGTCCTTCTCTCTTAATGTTACTTCTACTTACATTAACATTAATCCTAATTTTCTCTTTAAGGGGTCTAGCTTAATCTCTATAAGTTGAAAAGTTCAGAAAAGAACTGAAGTCCATTCTACCTCTCCTTTTCAGCCCCGCTGCTGGATTCTGAGAAAGGTCCACAGACAATAAATTTCTCCTGGTGGTGTTGAAAACCTTAGGCACAAACAAAAACTCAAAGGTAGCTTTGGGACGTTCCCAGCATCCCAAAGTTTCTACACACAGCTTCTACACACAGATGGGGAGTGGATGGGCATATGACTTCCTGTGATGCTGGATAAAATAAAAAGGCTAGAACTACACACTTTGTTATTGCTGTTATCCATCAAACCAAGCAACTTCAAAACACCTTGTCAAGGTATTTTCCTCATTTAAATAAGTGATTAATAGAGGAAAAAGTTAAGAAGAGTCAGCCATGAAGGAGGGGAACAGCAAGAAAGAAAAACAGGAGGCAGCAAGGCTAACAATATGATAAGGCTTCAATAAAAAGGCAAGCAGGCCCCAGTGCTCTCATAGTGCAGTTGCAGAAGGCCCAACAACATTTTCCATATGAATTATATCCTTTGCAAATTCATTAAAATTCTTAATGAAGATATTTCCATGCACAGAATCCATTAGTTTTCTTTGTACTTGCTAATTTACATGGGATCTATGAGTCAAATTAGTAAAACTTCGGAGCCTTTAGCAGACTGGGCATTCCATTGTACTGACTCCAAGAGGCAGGTGAGACAAAGCCAGAAAAGCAGTGGCAGAGAATGCCTTTGTCTTACCTGGAGGTGAGGGTGTGGCAGCCTTCCCCTGCACTTACATCCTTGTCACCTCTCAGCTCCACTGCTGTGTGCCTCTTGCTCACTTCTGCATGCTGGACCACAATTGGTCAGTCACCAACTGCCAAAAACCAAAAGATGAATGCATTAGGCTAAGGGACTTAAAACTTCAAGCCACTCTAAGTTAATTTGTTAGACTAGACTAAGTGCTTAATAGAGACCCAAACTTCTATAATGGCTCAAGCTAGACAACAGTTAATTTCTGGCTCCTGAATGCACACCAGACAGGTGGAAGGTCAGTTAGTGGGGTGGCGCTGATGCCAAGTCCTGCATCTTTAAAGCTAATTTTTAAGGTTCCTTAGGGGTCCTTTCCACTCCAGCCATCTGGAAAAGGAATACAGCACGAAGGAACTTGCCTGGGTGATATGTGTGTGTTTGCACACTCTGGCATGTGCACTTTTTCTCCCAAAAGTGGCCCACAACATTTTCGCACTTCCTGTCACATTTTGTTGGCAGGCTAAAACACAATCATACAGCCACAACTGTCCCATGGGACTGCCAGCTAACGCTCTTGATAAGGCTGACTTCTGCCAGCCCAACCAAGAAGACATCCTTTAGTTTAGAGTAGGGAGTCCTGGGTGATATATTAGCAAATAATCTTGACTTTGCTACTACTCAACAACTCTGGCTCTCAATCTTCACATCTGTAAAATGCCCTGCCACCCTCATAAGGCTAACATAAGACTCAAAATGAAGCAAGAGAAGTACTGCTTTGCTTCATTTTGAATCTTCTGTTGAACTTATGAGGGAAGCAAATCCAAGTACATCTTCTACGCATCTTGATAAAATGTAGATTCTGACTTATAGTTTGGGAGAGGGCTGAGGTTCTGCATTTTCAATATGCTTCCAGGCCATATCTGTGGTGTGGACCTGTGATCCAACTGAGTGAAAAAGAGATCAGAGGAGCCAGGAAGATGGCTCAGTAGAATAAGTTCTTCCCTGGCAAGTACAAGGGCCTGAGTTCAATCCCCAGTCCCACAAAAAAAAAAAAAAAAAAAAAAAAAAAAATCAGAGATAAGAGAACATTTTTATAAACTTTGCACAGTGATTTAAAAATACACACAACTTGTATATTAGCACTAACTTTGATTATAAATAAGTTCCCAACCAGCCAACATTTTAAAAAGACAGTCAAGATATCACATAGAATTTCATAGGGTCATAAGATTATGGTGCAAAAAAGAATTTAAGTTGTCACTGTTTTCTAATTTTTAGACAAAGAAATAAACTCAAGAGTAGTAGATAGTGCCACTCTCCTCCCCAACTTTCACAATAATTTAACAATAATGCCGGGACTAACCTCTAGAAATTTGCTTTATTACATGAATTCATTCAATAACTTTATAGAGAAGGTAATTTGAGTCTTCTACTAAAACAGAACAGATATTACTATGGTCTAATGGCACCAAATCACACCTACCAGCATGGGTCATCACTGTACCAATTATAAGCAACATACCAAAAAAGCACTAATCAAGAGGTATTTCAGACACCTGTCCTTTATAATGCAATGAATCTCCTCCAAAGTTATTTTTCATATGTCAGAAATAAGAATGGAACACAAAGTAACTTCTAAATGTCTCCTGGCAAAAGTAAGAATTTTTACTTCCAATATATACAAACTCTGAGTCACTCCTACTTAAGGATAATTTTAAAAAAGGGAAAACTTGGAATTACAAATAGTGAAGGGAAATAAATGGTTAGCTAAAAAGGCACAATAGTTTCCCATAGTACACCTTGGTGCAAATAAAGTAACCCAAAGAATGTCTTTAAATCCTTGGTATGTAAATTATTTTGTATATCTGAGACCATGGTGGTCCTAAGTGTTTATAGTAGAACATGAGATGTAGTACAGCAGAAGCAAAATTCCAAGTCATAAATCAGAAAGCAATGGATATATGGAAATAAAATTAAGAGTGTGGGAGAGTGGTTGGGGAGATGGCTCAGTAGAATAAGTGCTTGCCTGGCAAGCACAAGGGCCTGAGTTCAATCCCTGGTTCCACAAAAAAAAAAAAAAAAAAAAAAAAAAAAAAAAAAAAAAAAAGTATGGGAGATAGGAGCCGTTTAGTACGCACTCATCACCAATAAAGTAAAGTGAAAGTTCTGGTGAAATTAGAAAAGTACTTATTGAGCCAGGGACAATAAATGGAAATCAATACATACATATATATTATTTAAAATGGCTAACATGCTATTCTTAGTCTCTTAGTTTGGTAAGCAATTTTAAACATTTTAATGAAGATAAATGTTCCTAAGAACTTTCAAAGGCATATTTCTATACTCCGTCCTCAAACCTACCATGATGTCATTAGTTCCTCAATCAAGAATTTTCTCATTTTGGCAATTTTCCAGAACCTGACCTAGAATTCTTCCCTTATTTTTATGCCACAGACTCCTTTGGTAGGCTACTGAAGCCTAAGGACCCAATAAAGTGTTAATGTATAAAAGATACAATAAGGTTTGGTTCGTGGTACTGACCCCACCCGTGGGCACACTGAGCCTGTGATAGAATTGGGGTGTGGTGGTGCATGCCTGTTATTTCCAGCATTAAGGAGGCAAAAGTCAGGAGGATCACTACAAGTCTGGGCTGTGTAGTGAGACCCTCACTACAAAACAAACAAACAAAAAACCTGAAAGATACAATAGGTGAAATTACAGAGGAAACAAATTATATGCAAATTCCTATCTAGACTCAGGAAGCCCATGCATTGGGAAATGACTATTTTAGGATAAAAAGTTTTCTTACAAAAAACGGCATGAAGAAAAGTTTTTAAAATTCAGAGATACACACTAAAGAATCCTGCTCAAGGTCACTCAGTGAAGAAAACAGCTGCAAAGAAAAGTTGGACTATACCAAAGCTATTCATGCTGTGGTTATAAAAGCCTAAATCAAAGAATTCTTCAGAGCACTTTCTTGGCCCAGCCTGTAGGCACAGCCTTTCTGTGCCTTGATGGCAGATAAGAAGTCAACACTGGTAAGAAAAGACTACTCTGAGTCTCAAGTCTGATTCCTAGTCCTTCAGTGAATTCAACTCTATTAGCTTGGCTAAACCACTCAGCAGTGAGTCAAAACTCTCGCAAAGGGCTGGCAATATAGCTTGGCAGACTAAGCACCTGCTTAGACAAACACAGGGGCCAGGGTTATCCCTGACACCACATGCCACACCAGCCAGCCACTGAGACTGGGCGTGGTGGCACAAACCTGTAATCCAAGCACTAGGGAGGCTGAAAACAGGAGGATCACTGAGTCTGAGCTGCACAGTGAGATCCTGTACCAAATACATTAAAAAAAAAAAAAAAAAAAAAAAAAAAAAACTCTCTGAAAAAGTGAGGTTTAATTAGGCCATCTGTAGAATTTCTTCTAATCCTGAACTATTAGTATCTTAAGACAATGCATAACTATTTCTCTGCAAATAGATTTAGCAAAATTTCTTTCTATCCTGAGTCCACAATATGAAAATATCTTCTAAATGAGAATTTTCCTAAGACTTCAGGCATGCTTTATGAGAATCACCTCGCCATAGAACTACAGACTTGGGAGGAATTTTAAGACACACTAATCTCATCAAACCCAGTAAACAGATGAGAAAGATGAACATTAGAAAGGCAAAAGGATTTATTTGTGGTCCCAGAACAAAGCAACGTTAATGGACTATTGTGACAGTCTAGCACCCGTGGAATTTTAGGACTTGGTACAGGTTCTAAAAACTAGGTCATTTGTTCACTTGCAAGAGACAAGAATAAACCTCAATGAGCTGAACCATGAGATGCACCCGCACGTGGGAGTGATGACATCCAGAGGCTGCAAGTACACTGTACCTCAAACATGGTCACAGCTGAGGCCTTCTTTCTACGATCTACCCACTACTGACAAAAGTACCCACCTCCTTCCAATTTTATGTCCACAAAATCCATCTCAAAGAATTCTCCATGCTAATCAAAGAACAAAGAATAATTATTTCAAAACTGGGGGACAGGAGAAGAAACCCTGTTTAATAATATCAATAAACCCTAAGTTTAACTTTTTGGTGGCTTACAATCTTTGAAAGATCAACATTAGTTAAGAAAAATCTAGAAACACTAGTTAAAATTTTGACAGTTTGACCTATTCTCTATGGCTGTCTCTGGAGACGATAATCAAAATTATTTTTGTTAGTACTCTTACTGCTATTTTTAGAAAATCCAACTGTTGACACTAATCAAATTTTAAAGTCACATGTATATTTTCATGGTTCTAACCATACGTAGAGTAGCTTTATAGCCTAGTAGCTAGAAACAATGAAAGTTGCTGGGAAAACTGAACAAATTATAGTCAATACATCACGCTTAACCAAACATATGTTTTCCAAATAGCTTTAAAGATTATGCTGACACTTACCAATATACTGCCTCCTCCCCTCAGAAACACACAGGCAAAGTAATCGCAACCGCATCTCATTCTCCACAACACACATTATTCCTGCCTTACATAGTTATGCCTATCCACACTATTTTCTTTGAGATTCTCTTGGAAAGCTGACATAGTCTTCAAAACTTTGAGACTAGAGACGCGACGCTGCTAGTTTGAGGCTATGAAGAGCATTTCCTCAAGGAATTCCCAGGGACAGCAGTGCCATCTACTGGTAGGGAGGGTACAAAACAATGGGAAGCTTGCGGGTGACAGGTACCCAGGAGAACACCAACCTAAATTTGTGCCTTTGTGAGGCTTTCTTTTCCAGAGCACGTTATAACCTAACTGAAGCACTGAGACAGGCAACTTCCACAGAAGCCTTCTCACCAAGAACCGCAGGTTCTCTGGTAGCCATATAAAGCCCAGTTAGGTTAGCCAATAATAAAACAGCTCTGCCTGGAAATGCCACCTTGAGGCTCCAAAGACAAGCAGCACAGACACTGAATTAAACATTTCCTGACTCTTCTTTTCACCAGTGCTTCCTATCAGATTATCTCACCCAGTGTCCACACCTGTGGCAGTGCCCCTCAGCTTTTTCTTCTACCTCCCACCAAATGGTAAGGAAGGTGGTCTGATATCTTTCAGGGAAGGCTCTTAGATTTACACAATGTGACACAGATTCTCCTCAAAGGACACAACTGCTTACCCATACAGGCAGATTCTAATTTCTCTCATTCACTCTTCATCTTCCCTGTTCCTGATCCAGGGGACAGAAATGACAGAGAGGAAATGATTTTGCTGCTGCCTTGAGAATAACACTACTGAGATTTTATTGAATCAGAGGATAAAACCTAGTCCTATGGGTCACTGAGAATACCTTTCCTCAAGTTGATCTAAGTGTGCCAATTATCCAGGTGTTCCACATAACCTAATTCTTGTTTCTCAACCTTTTTCAGATCCCCTACTTCCCTTCCACAGGCTAAACAAACAGTACATTCCCTCTGTGTAGTTTATAAACAAGATTACAATTTTTCTCTAAAAATAATAAATTGTGCCACCTACCACACCCTCAAGATTCTTTCTGCACTATCAGCTCAAAAAAAAAAAAAAATCATTGACAAAATTTGAACTTATGCCCATTAATTTGCTTTGTGTTCCAATCTATTGGGTGACAACCCATATTTTACTTTGCTAGGGTTATTTGTGACATTCCCAATGGGCCTTGCAGCAACTTCTTTTACTTTCTTCATCTCAGAAAACCACCCAAGCTGACTCGCTACTGCTGACAAACCTGAGTTTGAGTTCCCCTAACAAGTACTACCTCCTCAAAAAAAAAAGTAACTTCTCTTGTAAATTGATTTCTCAGTGAGTGTAGACATTTCATAGACATGGGGTATGTTTTAGATGTCCAAATACCAGGCTGTTTCCTAAAGAAACACAACTTACAGTATAGGGAATAGAGTACTACAAGAGCTTTGAAGCGCTACCCAGTCAAGTAGAGATCCTTCTTCATCTCATACAGGTAAGTTCTGAAGGAATTACAATGATAAAGGAATTACTCTAATACAATAAAGTCTTCATGATCACCGTTAGGTGAACCATTTGTTAATGAGCAGATTTCCAGGTACCTCCACCAAATTAATCAACGGGGAAAACTAGAGGGATCGTTTGTGGCACCAAAGATGTATGATATGCCCTGACTGTTCTGGACCTGGGGAAATGGAGGTGAGGCATGAGGCATCTCACCCAGTTTAATCAGCTCTCAAACTCCTGCACACACCCTCCCCCTTTTAAAGTATGCTTTAAAGAAGACACTCACCGCCTCCCCCCCACACACCCCACTGTGTAGGGGTTGCCCCTACACTGGCAACCAAATGGTCTTTTTAAGACACACTTTCCAAAGAATCAAGGAGATCTAAATAGGTTCGACTCAGACCTCGCCTTCCTTCTCCCTACAGTCCATTAACATGTTGAAAATGAGCACCCATGCCGGCAGCCCTAGAAATTACTACCCTCCCCCCTTATCTTCTTGAAGAATTCCAGTGTGATGGTCTAGTCTGCAGTTCACTGCAGGCATTTCCCTCCTCACCATTTACCAGTCGTCAGTCGCGCTCTCCTGTAGCTGTAAAATTTTTTGTAGCCTCTCATTGAGAGCTGCTCCACCGGTGCCGAACTGTTTATAAAAATTTTTTTTTTTTTTCTTGTTTGAGCCTCTTAACAGATCTCTGGCTTCCTCCAGCAGACTTGGAGCGCTAGATTTCGACGAACTCCGGGGCAGCGCGGCGCGCGGGGCCTCGGCCGGGTCCCCACGACGCCCCACTCGCGCGCCGAGCAGGAGGGCTCGCCTCACAGCCGCGTTCGGAATCCGGCCCCGCGCGCAGCCGCGGCATGAATTCGGACCCCGCGGGCCTCGACACCGCTCCCGCCCCCGCCCCTGGGAGGGGGCCTCCGGTGGCTTCCCCTCACAAAGGCAGAGGCCGGAGGCCGGGCGGGCAAGTCCCTCGCGGCGGTGGCGAGGTGGGGGTGCACCCGGCGGCACGGAAAGGGAAACCGAGGCAGAGAGGGGGCGGCTGGGCAGAGCCGCCACCACCCCAGAGCGGGGCTCCGGGGCAGGCCAGACCTACCCTAGCCCAACCCTGCCCACCCGGCTTGCCGGCGCTGGCGCGGGAGGGGCTGGGGACGGACGCGAGCACCGCTCACCTCAGGAGAAGCGCTCCGGCTCCCTCCGACGGCTCCGGAGAAAGCCTCGCCGCTCGCGCACGCGCACTCGCGCGCCTCAGCCCGCCGGCCCCCGCGCGCGCCCCTCCGACCGGGCTCGGGCCCACCCCGTCCCTGTCCCTCAGCGTCCGCGAGAGCCAATCCGGTCTCACAGAATGCCCAGCGCCGGTCACGTGGCCAGGCAAGCCAATCATCAAATTGCCCTCGGCAGCGCCCGCTCCGATGTCCCTAGGGTTTCGGTTGCTACCGAGCTGCGCGGGTGCAAGGCGGGCACAAAGGGCTGAGTCTCTGTTTACCGGGGGAGGTGGCACTAAATTGGTCAATTACTATATCGACTGATTTCTCAAATTCTAGTTGAAATAAGAATGACCTGGACATCTTTTACAGTTCTGATTCTGAGTCAAAAAGTGTGGGGTGGAGCCCCCGAGAGTCTAAATTTCTAACATACCCAGGTAGTGATGCTGGTCTGATCTGAGGATGACGCTTTGAAAAGTGCCTGTAGGAAAGTGATGGTGATAGACCCTGTTACATAACACTTGAAAGTTTTAGACCTCTTTTGTCCTTCCCCTGGCGATGGAAAGCATTCTAGTGACTGACTAAACATCGAGTGACCTGATGGTGCCAGTAAGTTGGGCACCTGCTGAGGGAAAGCGTGCTTAATTTCCACAAAACGTGCCAACTTGGAGCGTGGAAACTAAAAGCAGGCATAGATTGCTCCTTGAAGAGAACTCTAGTCTACATGTATGCTGAGGTATTGGGCCTGTGTTCAGGTAACACTGTATCAGGCTCTTAGGCAGAAAACAGAAGCCATACAAATAGTCCCTGCTTTCTGAAACTTTGATAGTCCGTTATAGATCTGCACAGGCAAACTCAGAATGAAACATGTACACGAACATACAGGGAGCCAACAGCAGACCACATCAGACGATTTAGACAAATCAAGTGGTAAAATAACTTACCTGGTGGGGGAGGGAGCTGTAACCTTATCCAAATAATTTCTTGCCCCTAATTCTGGCCTCAGGAAACCCAGAGCCTCTACCGTCTCTAAAACTTGACTGTCAATATTGTCAGACTGAGTAGAGAGAAGGTTTGTTGGCCTACATACCAAACCTTCTACCTAATAGTGTCTCCAGTTTGTTTGAGGGTCCGAAGAGATAAATTCTCCAAACCTTCTTTCACCAGCTCTGCAGGTCAGTGGTATGATGCTGCCTCAGACACTGAATCTCACTATTCATCAAGGCAATCTAACTGCCTCTTCGAGGTAAATTTGTTGATAAATTCATGAACATGTCTTCCACCTGTATTTCTGATTTCTCAGATCAGGAACTGAAGTCCACTTATCAACCTCAGACATTGCTCATCCCATTGTGGGTGATGACATCGTACAAAATTCAGTTTCAGGGAGCACATTAAGTTTAGCAATAAGATGGTTCTGGCAACAACAGGAGTGCAGAAATTCCTAACGTTAAACCACAGGTTCTTCGCCATGAAGATAGCCTAAGCACCTGCCTGACAAGCACAAAAACCGGGATTTGATCCTTAGTACCACAAGCCATGCTGGACTCTCACTGAGCTGGCCACTGAAACTGGGTGTGCTAGTGAACACCTGTAATCCCAGCACTGAGGAGGCTGAGACAGGAGAATCATGAGTCTGAGCTGCATAGCAAGACCCTGTGCAAAATAAGTAAATCATAAATTTTAAAAATTTATTTATTTTTTTTGTCTTTTTGAGACAGGGTCTCACTATGCAGTTCAGGCTGGCCTTGAGCTCACTTTGTAGCTCAGGCTGGTCTCGAACTCACAACAATCCTCCTGCCTCAGCCTCCCAAGTGCTGGGATTACAGGCATGTGCCACCACGCCTGGCTAAATTTTAAAAATTTAAACCAGAGGTTTTCTACTCTTGCTGAAATCCCTACCCTACTCTGACTGTATGTTGCTTAGGGAAATAAATCAAGACCTTTGACCTAGTGATTCTGATTGGGAGGAGGGACAACTATAAGTGTGACAAGTTGTGCAGGTGATTAGATGCCTGGTGGCAGTTTAGACTGTCCAAATAAGCTGCAAGATTGATGGATTCCTTCATTAGCACAGTAAAAAAAAAAAAAAAAAAAAAAAAAAAAACCTCTGCAAAACAAAGCACTGCTGACATAAACTGTGCAAAAAGGAGAAAAATTTCACATAATTTTTGGGAAAATAGATTTTTAAAAGGCCAAAAGTAATTCATAGGTAATAAATACTCCAAAGACTATTCAGCAGAATGATTTGAAAGCTAGATGCACTACTAGATTTAATACCAGTGCACTAACAGAATGTTTCAGAATCTATTCCTTCACTTCGTATATACTCTTAACTTACAAATTATATATGAACAGTAAGGGTTACTTTCTAAGGCTTTTTTTCAAAGTGTGCCACAGAATTCCCTGGGAGTACTTGTTAAATGCAGATTATAGGACCAAATCCATAACCTTCTACAGCTACCATTTTTAAGTAAAAATTCTGAATCAGTACTGGTTAAAACTTTGAGTCAGAGAGGTACAACCTGGTATAGAACATCTATATACAAGCAACAAGTAAAATAGTTATCAGTTTATTTTGTCATGCTAGCTAAGTAAAGGAGTTGAGCCTATTTTAAAGTACTTCACCATTCTCAGTCCTCTTTACTGGAGTTTTTACCAAATTCTGCTACTATGTAAATAACATTTTGTATCTAACAGAATTGTTGCACAGAGTTTCTACTGAATGGAATTGATGTACAGGGGTAGACTTACTTTAATTGATTTGCTGAGATCTCCTCAGAATTCTCTACCAACAACAATTTTCTTGCTCGAAAGAGACTCTGAAACACCAGTAATACGGAAGCCTTATGTGTGAGGTTATAAATGATCCTTCCTCCTCTGCCACTTTTAAAAATACATTTCACAGCAACCAAATGGGGGAGAAATTTTTCTCACCTTGCAAACTTGTAGCATTATCCATTGAGTGGATAATGAATCCTGTAAAATTTTAACATGAGAAAAGCATTTATTTATCTTCTTGTAGGTATCATCAGGACAGAGATACAGGAAGCAAAGAGGTTCTTGCATAGAGATGTGAACTGGAGAAAAAAAAAGAACATCTAGACTGTCATTCGTTCTGTTTCTCAGCTTGCTTGCTTTATATACATAACCTGGCAATCCTATCTCAAGAAATGGATATGTTGGGATCTGATATGAGTTAGCTCAAGCAATGTTCTTCCCCCCAGAAAAATTGCTCATCAAGAGATTTAACAATATTCGAAAAGAGAAGCGATAAGGTATAAACTACCTCATCATTTTGCCAATCCCCAGAAATCCACCATTGGTCCACTATAAACAGAACCCCTGTAGACTACTTTATAATCACTAATTGTGTTTTTATCTCCTTAACAATAAATAGCTTCCCTAAATTTAATTGGTCTCATTCATAAAGACCTACAGATTACCCAAGATTCTAGTCTCCATCTGTAATATAAATCCAGCCAGGATAACATTTTGTATCTAAGTATGTGTATTATAATAACTTGTATTTTTTTCCATTTAATGTGACTGTGTACAGATTTAACCTAATGCATCAGGCATTTTGTAGGAAAATTGGTTACCTTACATTCTTTACAAATGTAAAGAATGTAGATGTTCTCTTTGATATTTTGTTAACATATTCTAGATGTGTTAAAAACATGCAAATAATATGAAGTGTCCTTCTACCTGTTTGAACTTAAGGAATACAACAATGTACAGTTGATGCCTTCATGTTCCTATCCCAGCAAGTTGATTTGTTAGATGAAAATTTCAGGCTTAGCTATGAAAGAAAAGGCAGTTTATGGAAGGGAATACTGTATTGTATGCTTCTGATAAACACAAGCATAAATAGGTAAAATTCTTATGGCGTAAAACATTTGGAAGTTCCAAACTCACATGAGAAAAAAAAAACTGAGACAGCCAAAACGCCATATAATACAACATCTACCAGTATTTTTAGTTACAAATGTGGACCCAGAAAGCAGGTAATTCTTAGGAAAATAATACAAATAATAAGAAATGTACACAAGGTAAAAAATAATTAGGCCTCATTTATCCAAAAATATATACTAGATAGATATAAGCTATTACAAATCAAAATAAAGTTGTGTTACAAGTGAGACATGTACTACTCTAAGAAAGCACATGGAAGGAGTGCTAATTCTGATTGACCAAATCAGAGAAGACTTTCTATAAGTGATGCCTGAATTGAATTTCAAAGAACTTAAGAGTTAGCCAGCTGTCTCAGTTACTCTCCTCTCATTGCTGGGGCAAATCCCTGACACCCCAATAAGGAAGGAATGGTTTCTTTAACTCACATTTACTGGAGGCTTCAGTCCATACTCAGCTGGCTCCATGGGCAGAGTGGCACATAGCACAGAACAACCTTTCACGGCTGCAGAAAAGAGCAAAAACAAAACAGAGAAGTAGCAGCAACAATGGCAACAGAGAGGAAGTCTCACTCCCTTAAGTTGCAGTCAGGCTATATGCTCCAGACTGGGTGTAGAATTCATACCCATAATTCCAGTAGCACTCACACCCATAATCCCAGTGGATTGTGAGTTAATCACAAACCGTAGAAATCCGCCCCATGACTGCATGAGGCTTTGGGGGGATAGCTAGACACAAACTATAACACCAGCTCTTGTGGACTGAATCCCCCACAATGCAAGTATGGAAACTCTATAAGCTCCCCCAATATGATAGTGTTAGAAGGTAGGGTCTTTGAGGAAGGATTGGTATTAAATGGGATTGAGATTCTGAGTGTGAAGTCCAGTAATGGACTGGCCACATTAAAGTCAGAAGCTTATTTCTAATCTTCATTCTCTGCTACATGATGATATAAGAAGCAGATAGTCTGAAATCCAGAAGAGGATTTCCATGAGAATTCATTCTGACACCCTAACTTCTAGTCTCTAGCCCTGCAAGAATCAATTTCTGTTCATAAACCATCAATCTATGCTATTTTGTAATGGCAACCTAATTACTTAAGACATTAGAAAAGATCAAAAGAAAGGATGTTCTAGGGCTATGGAATAGTCCATACAAAAGCGCAAGAGCATAGAGCATTGGCAAGAGAGAGTAGTTTAACTTGACCAGATGATAAAGGGAAAGGGAGAGAATGATGATTTTGAACACAGATCACACTGGTGTAATCCCAGCACTCTAGGAAGCTAAAACAGGAGATCACAAGTCTGAAGCCAGCCTAGGAAACTCACTAAGAGGAGAAAGGAACATGCATGACTCAGTGTCAGTGCCCTGTGTTCAGTCTCCAATACTACCAAAGAGAGGTGGGGGCAAAGACCATCATTAAAATATAACAAATGGATGACCGGCCATTCCTCGCTTTTTCTAATTAAGTGTCGTTTCCTTAATCTTGGTGTTAAACTGTACTGTAGTGATTCTGAGTAGAATTTGGGGCTGTGTGGTCTGGTTTAAACTCACATCCTCCACTTGTCAACTGTACAAATATATACAATTTGAACTTTGGAAAACACAATTTTCCAGCCTTTAAATTTAAATAGTGGCAATATAAGTACTTGTCTTGCAGTTGTTGATGAGTTATACAGAGTTTTAAAGCAATATTAAAGAAATGCTAACTAATACCAATATTCCCCTGAACCTACCTAAAAGTGCTGTCAGATTCCCCAACACAGTATGAATGGCTCCTTATTTCCACCAATGAGAAGTGTTACCAAGGGAACTTTGGATCACCAGTAGTGCCTGACTCAACTCTGATTTATAGTTCATCCTAGTACTACTCACCCATACTACTGAGAAGTATAGGTGAGGCTGAGGCTGAGAAGCTCTGTTAGCTCTGGGGCCTGAGGTAGCACTGTTGGTGTTCTGCCAAGTCACTGTGGGTCTCTTTTATAAGACAATGGACTCCTTCCTCAGCCTCTGCCCTTTTGCTTGTAATCTCCAGAGGATCTCCTTTGATACTGGAGCCTCTTGACCCAGATGGAGAAATAAGCATGACTGAGAATGCTTTACATGCACAAAGTCTCCGAGCTTTTTCTTCAAAATGGAATAAAATCTGAGTTTAATCTATATTAAAAAGCTCCATGAGTGATCAGTGTAGGTCTAATGTCCATACTCAGTTCTTAGGAGCATGCTTTCTACAAATCACTCATACCTGAGTGCTTGCCTTAGTATCTGCTCCTGAAAGAACTCAACATATGGCCATATGTTTGCTAATTATTAAAAAGTACCATTTATCACACTCCATTTGCTTAATCTAAGTTATATTTTAGTTCTGTATTTTTATGTTATAGAAAGACAGAGACCATGATTCACACATCTTTGAATTGCTTCAAGCCGTGACCTATAGCTGAAGGGTAGTGAAGCTAAACTGACTTGAACTGAAATTCCTTGAGTGTGTCTCATGTCACTTCTATCCTCTCCAGTCACTTTATCTTACTGCCCCTTGTCAGCTGAGCTCCAGCCACTGTGGCCCTCTCTAACTGAGGTGTCACTAAGCCCCCTCTTATCTCTGCCTGGAATATTGTGTCCCCTTCTCCTTGCATCTAGAGGACCCTCCCTGACAAAATTCAGGTCTCTGCTTGAAGGATTTCTTATTACGAAGACTTTCTGTGGTCAAATGACCCAAAGAAGCAACTTTCACACAACTGTTACTCTCCATCAGTCTTCCTTAAGGGTATTAAGTCCTGTAGTTAATGATGTGAGCACTCTTCCCTTGAATCTCCCAAAGATGGAACACAAAAGTTAGCATTCCAGCATATGCCATTCACTTTGCCTTATCTGACTCAATTGATTTTACTTGTTGTTGTACCTTTCCTTTTGTATTTCTGCTTTTTGCTTGTTATACTAGGGAGACTGTACAATATTTACACATGTGTGTCTGGTTTATTTCACTTATGAGTATATGTTCAAGTGGCATCCACTTCAGTATAAATGCTTCAAACTTATCATTCTTAATAGCTGAGTAATACTCCATTATATAGAAATACCACATCTTTTTCAACCATCCCTCATGTGATGGACATCTTGGTTGTTTCCAAGATTTTGCTATCACACATTGCGCTGCTATAAACATAGGTACACATATATCTCTATGATACAATGTATCCAAATCCTTTGGGAAAATTCCCAGTAGGGGGATAGCTGGCTTGAATGGGATTTCTAGTCCTACTCTTTT
>PVKA01035463.1:0-22618 GCA_004027165.1 Ctenomys sociabilis
TTTTTTTTTTTTTTTTTTTTTTTTTTTTTTTTTTTTTTGTCTTTTTGAGACAGGGTCTCACTATGCAATTCAAGCTGGCCTTAAGCTCACTTTGTAGCTCAGGCTGGTCTCGAACTCACAACAATCCTCCTGCCTCAGCCTCCCCAGTGCTGGGATTACAGGCATGCGCCACCACGCCCGGCTCCTAATTCTTTTTATTTCATCTTAGGATTGGAATCATTTAAAACACATTCTGGTATTTTATGATTAATAAAGATTCTGAAAATTTTTTGTGTCCTTTATCCTGTTAACTTTGAATTATCCAGCAATATTCTTTATGATCAGGCATCTTTTTTAAACATCTATGCTTAGTATATGAAATTCAAGTTCGTAATTTCTTAATCTTAATATATATGCTTCTTAATATATTTAATTGCACCCTTGCCAAAATATGTAGCATGGGGCCTAAGAGATGGCTCAGTGGGATAAGTGCTTCCCTGGTAAGCGCAAGGGCCTGAGTTCAATCCCCAGTTCCACAATAAATAAATAAATAAATAAATAAATAAATAAATAAATGAATACTTTAAAATAAAAAAATATGTAGCATGTAAAAATGTTTGAAATTTGTGCATCTGTCTGTCTGTCTGTCTGTCTGTCTATCTAGTGCCTTCTCTTGAAGCTGGTTTACTATATGTGTGCCGATGGGCCTCTAGACCACTATGTGTCTTGTTCATAAATTACTGCCAAAGTTCTTAGTGTCCTCTTTCACTTTTGGTGTCAGTTGGGCATGGGGGTGCACAGAGGGAGGCTGAGCCCAGAGGGCTGCCCTTAAAGACCTTAAGACAAACATATAAAAATATATGTCAAGGGAGGGCACATATATAGACCTAGCTTAGTACATATGATGCTTCGTCCTAGTACTGCAAAAGGACTGTTATCTTAAGGTTTTAAGAATTGAGTTAAAACAGCAGGTAAACTTAGGTCATAATGACATTTAATGCATTTATACTTCAGGACCATTTGGGTGTTTTGTGTCTGTCGCTCATTCATGTTTACCAGTAATGTTAAACATAGATTAAAAAATTATTTTTACATAACAAAGATACATTATTTCATGCCTCAAAATATCTGTTATACAGGATTCTCTCTGGAATGTCATAAGTCCAAATTATTTGGCACATTGGCAGTTTTACTATGTACTGGTTTTAAACAGCTGATTTCGTCTGAGCTTTTCTGAGTTTCAAGTAAAATCATAAACATAGAAAACATCTGGTAGGACCAGGGAGACAGCTCAGTGGAATAAGTGCCTGCTTGGCAAGACAAGGTCTTGAGCCCAATCCCTGGTACTACAATAAAAGGAAAAAAAAGAAGAAGATATTTGGTAGGTACATTGTTTCTTAACTTTCACAGAGAAATATCAGGATCTCTTAATGAGTGTCTTGTTTAAGTTCTATAACTTTAGCTATTTCTTAAAAATATATTTAGACTGATAAAATATATTACATTAAAGGACATTTGTTTTTGGTTTTTTTTGTGGGTTTTTTTTTTTTTTTTTTTTTTTTTTTTTTTTTTTTTTTTTTTTTTTTTTTTTTTTTTTTTTTTTTTTTTTTTTGCAGAACTGGGGATTGAACTCAGGCACTTGTGCTTGCCAGAGCTCTCCTCAGCCCTTAAAGGACATTTGTAACCTCATAGTTTTTCAAAATTATTGTTGATTAAAACTTTTTTTGTTTTGGTCTTTTTGAGCCAGAGTTTCACCATGAAGTGCAGGCTGGCCTTAAATTTGCCCTGGAGCCCAGGCTAGCCTTAAACTTGCAGTGGTCCTTCTGCCTCAGACTCTTCCCGCAGAGTGACACCACCATGCTTGGATTACTAAAATGTTTGTTAAAGCTTATGTTATTTGTAGACTATGGCAAAGATGTTTGCAGTTGATCATTATCCCTGATCCCATTCACTTCTCAGACCCTTATGGTTAGGCATTGCCATTTGGCTGGTTCTAGCAGAGGAAGTGAAAGCAAATGTGATGTGTCACTTCTACCCTGGAGCAGTTAAAAGTCCTGCAGAGCCTTCCAGCTCTCTCTCTGCCTGTCACTATGACCTAAAGTAGTGGACAGATAGTTAGGGTACACTGAACTGCATATGCTGCAGAGTACTAATCAGCTTCTCTTCTGGATGGTTAACCACCTAAGTTTTCAGATCAAAAATTGGAGAAATGGAAAGACTGCAAGGTCGGCCAACATTTTGGCCCTAGCCTTTAAAGGTCAGTGAAGACTCAGGACATAGGAGAATAGGAGAACCTGTACTGCAGTAGGTTCTTTCTGAGAATAAGAATGAAATTTTAATGTGCTGAAGAAAGGATTTTAACTTGTCCCCAAGAGAAGGAGTTGAATCTGAGACTTGAAGTGTGCAAGTGAGCCTAGTAATGGGGATGTGGAAGGCCAACGTGGGAAGCATGAGGATAAGAAGTCCTTACTGCTCTCAGGGATTCCCGCCCCCTGGTGCAAGTGAATCCTGTTGCAATGTGAGATACACGTGCAGACCAGGAATCTGAACCACAGTCAGAGTTGTGTTCTGCGTATGGACAGTTTTGGGGGAGTCGCAAAGTGTCCAAAGGATGGATGTGAGCACCAGATGGTACAGATTCCCAGAGGCTTGTTCATGTGTCATTTGGGATAGATAGTTTTTTGTTGTTGCTGTTGTTCTATGTCTTACAGAATATTTGGGGCTGCAAGCAGGACATCATAGCATTTTCTGCCCAGTAATAGCAAGAAAAATGGCCTCCAAATATTGCCATATGGTCCACTAGTGAAAAAACTGCCCCTATTTGAGTAAAGAGTTTGTAAAGCTTTTTTTTTTTTGTCTTTTTGAGACAGGGTCTCACTATGCAGTTCAGGCTGTCCTTAAGCTCACTTTGTAGCTCAGGCTGGTCTCGAACTCACAACAATCCTCCTGCCTCAGCCTCCCGAGTGCTGGGATTACAGGCGTGCGCCACCACGCCCGGCTTCAATTTTTGTTTTGGTAACATTTTTGATTTTTGTTTTTTTGGCAGAGCCGGGAATTGAACTCAGGCCCTTGTGCTTGCCAGGGAAGCACTTATTCCACTGAGCCATCTCCCCAGCCCCAGTAAAGCTTGATCCTGTTGCTTTGATATGAATCCTGAAAAGATACTTGAATCAGTTTTTCATGATCAATTAAGAGATCTCCAAGACAGACATTACTTATCAATCCTCAGAACTGTCTCTTTCTGTTATATATGCAGAAGAATTTCTTTTTTCATACCAGGCATCAAACTCAGGACCTTGCACTTGTCAGGCAGTTGCTGTGCCACTGAGCTATGTCTCAGGCCCCAGAGGATTGGATGATTTCATGTTTGTGATATTATTATTATTATTATTATTATTTTGTATTTAGGACAGGGTCTACAGGGTCTCACTATGTAGATCAGACTCATAGCTATTCTGTTTTCAGCCACCCAGGTGCTGGGTTTACAGGTGCATAGCACCACACCTATTCTCAATTGCCACCTCGGGATCGAACCCTGACCACTACACTCTGCCTAAGCTGGTACTTTAGCCTGCTGAGCTATCAGGCCAGCCCTCTGTGATATTATTATTATTATTATTATTATTATTATTAATTTATTTTTTGTTACTGGGAATCAAACTTAGGACCTTACACTTGCCAGGCAGGCACTCTGCCACTGAACTACATCTCTGGCCACTGTGATGTTAGAGTAATCTGAGAGTATTAGATAATGTCTGTGATCCAGTGTGAGAGAAGATGAAGTCTAGATCAGGGATGGGCATTTGTGAGGTAAGTTGCCCACTGGCCATAGCAAGGCCCTGGTAGGGAGCGTGTAAGAGGAGAGCCACTAACGCCAAGGCTGAGGGAGAATACTCAGGAAGAAGTCTGGGAGCGTCCCATGCTCATCCCCAGGGCTGAAGAGCATTTTCTCAGCAGTCATAGCTTGTTCCTCTGGGTGGGAAACAAAGGTCACAAAGGGGCTGCATCAACAGAACTCAGTAGCAACAGCTTGGTAGCAGTTTGTAGAATATAGGAAATGCTTCATGGCAAGATGCCAGGAATAAAAATAACTCCTTTAGGCAGCACGAATGTGGTGAGCACATTCCCACATTCCCCCACGGTAGGCTGGCAGTCATTTCTGCTGACAAAGGAATAGCTGGGAGAGACACTGTTCACAGGAAAGAGCCAGCGTCACTGACGGGCCCGGAAAGGACAGATTTGAAACTGAGAGCTGTGTGTTGGTACAGGAAGGAAAGCACTCTGAGCATAGCAACACTCTGTTGTTTCCCTCCCTGCACCAAGCTTTATCCACTGAAGCAAGTCACCAAGTGTTTACTGAGGATGATCTGCTGAATGTGATGATGATCACTTACAACAGGAGGGATACATTTCTCAGTGCTTTACACGTATTAAACATGGTAACTCCCCCAGAGTATTCAAGTACAAGCCAGGTGTCCTCGGCCACTCATATTTCATAATGCAGTCAAGCCTCTTTCTTGGAATCCCTCTCCAACACACCTAGAAAAAATGTTTACCAGCTATCAGGCAACCTGGTAGACATACCTCTTTCTAACTGCTCTTAACTTTCCCAACATTGCCAAATAGGAACACGGGCCCATTTTTTTTCAGGTGAGGCTCCTGATAGCTCATTCTGGCAGGGAAGCACTCCTAGAAATTTATTACAACTATGATGCTAAGACATAAAACACAAATGGCACTTTTTTTCCAGTAGTTTTCCTGAAGAGATGCTGAACATAGGGTCCTTTCCCAAGGAGATATTCCCTCCATAGGTCCTAGGGAAATCCTTACTACCAGGGTTTAAGCTGGAAAGACATCTGAAATATATGCATGATGGGGAGAGGTGGAGTATGGGCGGATGAGCTAGATGAGTGGGTTGTATCTCTGACAGTATGTTTTGTTTCCAGTGAATTCCCCTCTCTGACTCATTTTCTCTCTACACTCTGAGGGAAGTCCTTCGGTCTGGTAATTTGAATGAGAAAGTCTTCTAGGAATCCCTCTCCAACACACCTAGAAAAAATGTTTATCAGCTATAAGGCAATCAGGTAGACATACAAAATTATGGATCATAATTTTGATACACCCAACTCATCTAGCTCATCCGCCCATACTCCACCTCTCCCCATCATGTATATATTTCAGATGTCTTTCCAGCTTAAACCCTGGCAGTAAGGATTTCCCTAGGACCATGGATCATAAAACAAAATGCCAGACTAATTAAGATGTTTATTTCAAAATAAAGCTGTTTGATTAAATGAGAGAGGATAATAAGTTATCGAAAAAATTAAAATAGTTTAATTCTTTTTAAAAACAGGGAACATGCACAAAAATATGTGGGAAAGTTAGGATCAGTAGCAGGTCCCCAGGGCTCCACAGTGGAACCTGGGAAATGCTTCCTGGTACATCTGGGGCAGTGGGTGGTGCTGGGATGGAAATGTGAGAGTTAGCATCTGTCCAGACTGAACTCTGAGGAGCTTCCTCCTCAGCTCCAGCTACCTCAGCTAACCCAGCAAGGTAGATAGCTCCTACCCCTCTGCTGTGTGGCAGCCACTGTGACAGGTCCTGAGGTGGGGAGAGAAAGACAAGGAGGTCCCTGGGATGAAGGACATACTCAGGTTCTGAGCAGCCGGGGTAACAATATAACCCACCCTTGATGCTGGAAGAAAAGGAACTGACTCCTGGCCAGAGTGGTAAGGAATGGTTTCAGGAGCTGACATGTGAGGTGGTTATGAAAGTTTTCAAGAAAGAGACCAGGTGCGAATAGAAAAGTGATGCCCAGGGAAGGCCTGGAAAGGGGATGATGCCTTTAGTGGGGAGGTCAGCAAGAAATCCTCTGTGAAGGAATCACAGGCATATGCAGTGAGCTAGAGAGGTTAGGAGGTGAGAAAGAAAAGGAAGGGAAGAATACACTGGCACCATTCCCAGGGGAAAACCATTCCAGATCATTGCAGAGGGAGTGTTTAACACTTTCCCCCCACTACAGAGACAGACACTCCCTTACATCCCCACACACACTCCTGCATGCACCAGGAGCATCTCATCTGAAAGGAGCTACCTCTTCCTCCTCCTCTTCCCATGTATCACTGGTGTAGAGACTTTCGGTCTTCCGCTGCTCCATGAATTATTTCAACCAAGTCCTACACTCCGCCATTGATGTGTGGTATAAGAGGAGCAGCTCCCTGTCATTTTTCCACATCTCTTTCAGTCTGCTTAGTCCAGGAGGGAACTTGGTTCGCATACTTTGGTTGGCCTTAAAGCAGAGAGAAGTATCACCACTGAGGCAAAGCTCCCAGGACACCCTGAAGTATCCACCAGAGTTCTGCTGACAGGTCATCTTGGCCAACTGCTCCAGGGAATCTGCCCCATGGAAGGAAAACTACCTCAGCTCTTGACAAATCTTGGCTTCCACCTAATATCCACCTTTTCTCATCTACTAATCTGGTCCTGTTTTTCTTCCAAGTTCAGCCTTGCTGCTGGACTTGTTGCCCAGACCAACATCCAATTGTTCCCTTTACCACATTAATAGGATACACATCGCTATACTTCTCTTATTCCCCTGCTATACACTGACTCACCTGAGGATATCCAGTTCTCCAGTTTACTGTCAAGCAGTTTCTTTCTGAAAGTCTCGGCCAAATGCTGCAGTGTTTCCGACTGGGTGATATTCAACTTTCCTCCAAGGACACATATGTGTTTGGCTTTGGTGTCCAAACAGTTACAGGAGGGAAGAGGCTTCCCATCCACTTCACCTTGGATTTTGGACCACTGTTCTCTGGGCAGGCGGGACTCAGGAGTCATGAGGTCTTCATACAAAAAGAGAGTGTGCACCAGTGAGTGCAGAGCATTAGGCAGGACTGAGATGAGCAGGGCACAGATGTCTTTGTCACTTAATTCTATCTGTGAGGGAAGAGAATCTCTGAAGGGCTGGGCTGCCAGAGGAAGCACTGCTCCTTCCCACACTGTGCTCTCCCTGTCTAAAGCTTGCATTCTTGCCTTGTAGGAGGGGAGAAGAGGACCTTCCCTGGTAGCAGCCTCATGTCCCAGGAGAAGGTTTACATTCCCTCAGCCCATAGGACTAAGATCCATATTCAGGACCTCTTGACCTTGTGGAAGAAAGGTTAGGCTGGCACAAGGTCTTCAGAATCAACCCAGTTGGGCTTTGGAGAGATGAAGAGAGTGTGCAGCTTCCCTGACATTTGGGGTCAGGACAAGATTCACATGCACTATAGGGGTTCAGTGTAGGATTAGGGTTCCCAGGGTTTAGACTGACTGCTGGGAGGGGCACTACCCTACTAGGAGGCTGGCTTCTGTTAGCTTGGGAAAGGGGCAGCCTAGACCACATGGCATAGAAATGGTCATGAAGAGCTCTGAGGTACAGGTAGCTACTCCTCCATTGCATGGAATTATTTTGAACTGTAAACATGTACTTATAAAATAAAAAAGGAGACCAGGAAAATCTAGACCTTCCTTGAAGCGCAGCAGAGGAAGGGATGCACAGGCTCGGAGAAAGACACATCCCAGAGGGGATGCAAGGTGAACACAGAGACATGTCCTGTGCACTCTGCTTCTTAGAGAGGCAGGAGGACGTTTGTATAAAACAAAACCAACCTTGGCATAGTTAAACTAACAAAAAGAGCGCAGGACAAAGACAGTGGACACTAAAGAGTCACTGTGACAGGTGACTGTCCAGGATGATAAACTCAGTACAGCTCAGTACTAGTTCCCACCCAGTGGCCTGTTGTCTCTGGCAGCCTTCATCCTCAAGACAGAGGCAGGTGGATCTGGTGTGGCCTGGGAAGCAATTCTTGCCCAGTTAGTAACCACCTTAGGGTGCTCTCTCCCCAAGAGGCCAGAGGCCTGGACTCAAAGGCAGAAATCTAGAGACGTCCCTGTCTGTAGCCTACTGGGCACAGGGCCATGGCTGCTGCCTTAGGTGGTGGAAGGAGGAGGGTGTGCTCCTGGGGTGTGTGCTCAGGCAGGGGCCCAAAGGGCCAGTGAGGGCTTTTGGTTTGGAAGATGGGGGAGGCCTTGGGTACCTGTGGTCTGGGTAATGTGGGCAGGGGCATTAGGGGCACAGGGGTTGTTGGAGCCTCAGTGACTCAGCAGGGAAATTGGTGCATGGGGTGGTGAGGTGTGGGGCTCAAGGAGGTGATCTGCCGGCAAAGATCGTGGAGGACTCTGGCTGGGGGAGAGAATTTGTACCAAACAGAGCCAGGCCTGAGCTGGGTTCAGCCTTCTGGCTTACGCGCCCATTTATTTTTCTTTGGAGGCTGCATTTTCAAATTTGGGCCTGGTTGGGGTCGACAGCATTGGTTACCTGAGTGACAGTCCTGTCAGTGGCTTCCCCTACAATCTGTCCATCTCCTACTTCCTGTCATTTCAGCCTCTTCCAGGGACTAGAGGTCTGGAGGGAACAAGAAAGGCCTAAATGACCCGCGCTGGAGGAGGGGAGGGAGGGAAGGAAGGAGGTAGGCAAGGAGCCCAGGGAGCAGAGCACAAGGAGGAGGCTGCTGGAACACAGCAGGGACTTGTCCGCCCAAGTGGTGGGTGGAGGAGGGTTTCGAAGACAGCAGCAGGGACAGCGGCAGCGGCAGCCGGAAACGCCCGGGAGGAAGGCAGGATTCGCGCCCATCCCCTTGGAACCTTTGGGGACAGGGAACGGGGCGTCTGGAGGCTGAGCCAGTGGAGCAGGACCGAGACCTGCCTCCCTAGCCCCGGAAGCGCTGCCAGCGCCTTCGGAAAGTTCCGGAGGCTTTGGTACTCGGCCTTCAGGAGATTCTCCCCTTCCCTTTCCAAGCTCCCCGTAGTAGACGGATTTCCGTTATGGAGCGGCGCCAGGGCCTGCAGGAGACGCCACCCAACCGGCTCCCAGCCCCTTCCAGGCTGCCCGCATGCCACCGCTGCCTTACCTTGCCCGATTTCTCTTCTGCCACAGGAGTGCGCTGTTCTTAGTAGACTCAAAAGAGTGTACTGGAATCTGGCTCTCAGGAGGGAACTTTTAAAGCGCTCAGTTTTTGCAGGGAATGCCTGGGCGGGAGGGGCAGGCTTGCAGAGGTGGGGATGCCGGAGTACAGTGGCAGGGGGACAGGGTCTGGGTCAGAGGAGCTGGGGCTCTTACCCCATTTTGACCGCCTAGAACTGAGACTCCTCCAACCCCCCAAATCATCAAGCATTTTGTGTTCATCTTTCCTTTTTTTTGCACTTACCAGGCAGGCATTTATTCTACTGAGCTGTCTCCCCAGCCTCCTCCTTTTCTTTTTGTACAGGGCTTTGCTGTGTCATTCAGGCTGGCCTTGAGCTCACTTTGTAGCACAGTATGGTCTCCAACACTCAAAGATCCTCCTGCTTAAGGCTCCTCAGAGCTGTGACCACAGGTTTGAGTCATCATGCCTGCTCCTTCCATGCCCATGGTGGGGTTTTGTTTGCAGTTCAGGAGCTGCACCTGAACTCACTTTGTAACTCCTTCTGCCTAGGTTTCCAGAGTGCTTGGATTTCAGGCCTGTGCCACCACACACAGCAGGCATTTTATTTCCTGTTTGTTCATTTTGGGAAGAGCAGAAATTTTTATCTATTTATATGTGGAACTGGGGGTTGAACTCAGGCCCTTGTGCTTGCCAGGCAAGCACTTATTCTACTGATTCATCTCTCCGGCCCCTGTTTGTTCATTTTGTCTGACCACCATTTACTGTTTTTTATGGGAACACTAATACACTAGCCAACTCCTGATTTTTTTATTCCTGCCTATTATTCCACCCTCCATTTTCTGATACTAGAATGGCTGCAACTGTTACAAATTTATACAATTATTACTCCTTTTGAACATACACTCATTAGATGGAAAAATGAATAACTGCTGTTTGTAGGTTGTGTACATCCCTTTCTCATCCAGGTAAAGGAGTCTTCAGCCTGACTTAGCAAGACAAGCTTCCTGCTTGGTGTAGGCCCACCCCCTCTTGGGCCCCACTTGAGTTGCCTTCACCTCCTCCTTTGGACTCTTTGCCTCATGTCTTAGAAGATTCACATAATTCAGACCCCACATGCAGTTTCCCTGGAAAGCAATGCTTTGGAAGATAGTTCTTTGCTATCCCATGAACAAAGAATCATGTTTCTAATAGAAGGAAATCTGGAGAAAGCCATTTCTCTAGAGCAGCCTTGATTCTCACATAGACACACCTTGGAAGCTGGCAGAAAATGCCAATTTTACTGTTGCCTGTGGCTTTGATTGATGGTCACTGTCTCCTGTCTCTTTGGGACATTTGCACTATTGTCTTCTTCATCCACAGAGCATTCAGGCCAATATCCACGCACAAGGTCAATGCCATTTTAATAAGTTCACACTGTTGTTTGAGCCCTTGTGGACCTGAGGCAAATGATCCCCTGTGGAGGTGAGAAGATGTGGGCTTCTTGGTTTGTGGCTCCTGCTCTGTGATGTGCTCTTTCACCCTAGAGAGGCCTCAGGTGCAAGGAGTTCACTAGGGACAAGGCGTAGGGATTCACCTCTCATTGGCTTTGACACAGTACTGCAGAGCAAGAGTGTGGATGGAGAATATGGATTCCACACTTCCCAAAAGAACTTTATCTCAGGGCTTCCAAAAATGCCTATGTGCAGTTTTATGGGGCCCCATGATTCCTGGAGGTATTTGGGTCTCAGCAGACTTCTGCCCTGGTACTGTCACATGAGACTCTCCTTGAAGCACCTTTCTTCCTCTCTGCCTCTCTCACCCTCTGTGCTTCTGTGTCATTCACCCTTTCTGCCCATCTACTTCTGCCTCTGCCTGTCTTTCTGTCTGCTTGCTGGATATTGTAAGGTGAATAGCTGTGATCCCCCACGATGTTTCTCCCTCACCTTAGGCCTGAAATGCACTGTGTTCCTTTTAAATGTTGGACATGAATTGTAGGAGGATCAACTCCTCTACGTATAACCTGACATATGTTTTTATTTTTTGATTAATTTTATTCAGAAACATAGCAATGAGACAGTTTCCAAACTGATTAGTATTACAGTTTCAATAATTAGTACATTGCATATTGTTGGTTTTGTAGTGGTTATTCATAGTACAAGATGCAGACATGCATCTTGTATCCAAACACTATTAGTACCAATCCTTCTTCCCATTGAATTAAAAGAAAGTAGCTGTATATCTATCCTATTTTGTATATGCAGATACAAAATGGTCCTTCATTTGTGTACCATTATTTTGTTTAGTTTTGTCAGAGATGGGTATTCCATTGCCATTTAAATATTGTAGGTGCATGAATTCAACAAAATAATCCAATATAGTTCAGTAGTCCCTAGTAGAGTGGGTTATCCATAGGACTGGCAATGTCAGAAGTTGTTGACCTGAGCCTTTTGCAGCTCAGCATATTAGTATGGCTTTACTTTTTATACCTCATTTTTCTACTTTTCTGACATTTGTTTTAATGAGGTAACTAACATCCACAGATAATGTTGAATTGTTCCCCCAGAAATACAAGGGACACTAGGGGACATTCCTCCTCCATGCCACATTATTGTATCATTGGCATTTTTAGTGCTAGTATAAATCTCATCACTGCCATTCTGTTTCCATGTTTTTTATTATTTATTTATTTATTTATTTATTTATTTATTTATTTATTTTTACTGACTCAGAGTGCTAAGGAAGGCCAGTCTGGTAAGGCAGGAGGAGCTGGGGATCCACTCTCAATATCCTGTACCTGACTGGGCTAACCAGCAGCCCCCCCCGCATTTCCATCTTAACTTCTTCCCTTCAGCCCTCTGAGCAGAGCCATAAGGGCTCCCATGTATGCCACTTCCATCAGAAGTATTAACCAACACCCAGGCTGCTTCTCCTCTAGGGACTCCCGAGTCCCAATAAATAACATTGGTATTTTGGCAGGGTGACAGATCTGGTGGTGGAATGGTTCCATCAGTGGCTATTCCTTTCACATTTTTTCCTTGAAGAAGAAAAAAGTCTCTTTTTCCCTCCCTTGCCCCCAGTGTTATCATTTACTATAGATAACCAGACTCATGTGCTCCATTCCCAATATAAAAGGCCAGTCTTATCAAATCTCATAAAATGGAATTCTGGTTCCCCCTTTTGCTGGCACTGCTCATGCCAGGGCATCCTAAGGGCCGGGTAGCCAGGTGCCTTCATTAACATATATGGGTGGGGGCTGGGGAGATGGCTCAGTGGAATAAACATATACAGGTATAGTACCACCCCACCAGTGCACTCCTCTATTGGGTGGTGAATTTGGACTGTAAGCCCAATGACTAAAGTTACCTTTTATACTTACCAGAAGTGACAGCAAAGCTACCATAGCAAGAAAACAGTTGATCTTATTTTTCTCTCAAAATATTTGTTTTTGCTCACCTTCTAGATTTTGTCAGGTTGGCACCCAAATCACTTGTCCAATATTTCTTTTGTCCAATGACAGTCTGCAGCAGAAGTTCTGTCTGACAGTTATTTAAAAAGTAAAATAAGAGGCCAGGGAGATGGCTCAGTGGAATAACTTCCCTAGAAAAAAGTAAAATAATGTAAATAAAGCTTTTTGTACCATTAATCTAGATGTATTCATATGTATTCCCATACTATCCCCCTTTTTTGTTTAATAAGCATTTCCTTTAAGTTTCATTTTAGAATTCTCCATCGATATTCTAATATTTAAGTCCCTATAGAATATTAACGGACAAAAGTTACATATTTTTACACAGAAATTGAGAAACTAAAAGCATATACATTGTAGTAAGACAATCCTGATGACATTTTTAGATACACTTTAAATATTTTTGTTTTCTTTTGACATGATTCTTTTAACCAGTCAACTCTATTTAGTATACAATATTTTTTTAAATCTAATTAATCACCCTGAAATTAGATATACATCACAAGGTTTTTGTAAAGACAGAAGTTTGAATTTGAGAAAGTCTGATCCTAATAAGCAATCTTTATTTTACATTTTGAAAGACCTCTATACCTGGAATCGGAAATACACTTAGTATAAGTTATATGAGCTTAACAATAGTGAATTGTCATACATATGGTCACCTTTGTTTCTTAATTTTGTTTTATACCAAAATCATCCTTAAAGAGCAGACCTATAGGGGCTGGGGAGATAGCTCAGTAGAATGGGCACTTGTCGGACTAGCACAAGGGTCTTAGTTCAATCCCCGGATCCGCAAAAAAGAAGGAGAGAGAAAGCTTTCTTGTAACATTTTATTTATTTTATCTTTTTCACCGGGCAGTGGTGACTGACACTGTGACCATGTTGGTGGACGTGGTGTTGGTAGTAGCTGGGACACCAGATGCAGGGGTCTTGGTGGCAGACCTAGTGGGCACCGGCGCTTTCCGAGGAGACTAGGTACTTGCTACCTTTATAGACGGTGGTGTTTTACTTGTGGCATCGTGCTTAGGAAACAGTTCTTTGGGTGCCTTTATAGTTTTCGATCCCCCCCGCCAAAGGATCTTCTAAATCTATGACAAGTCCGTTCTCTTGTTCTCTCTCTCTCTCTCGTTCTCTCTCTCTCTCTCTCTCTCTCTCTCTCTCTCTCTCTCTCTCTCTCTCTCTCTCTCTCTCTCTCTCTCTCTCTCTCTCTCTCTCTCTCTCTCTCTCTCTCTCTCTCTCTCTCTCTCTCTCTCTTTTGCGGTATCGGCGATTGAACTCAGGACCCTGCACTTGCCAGGCAAGTGCTTATTTTACTGAGCCGTCTGCCTGGCCGACACGTTCATTCTCTGAATCGGAGTCCAGGCCCAAATGTACGGTTGGAGAATCCATCTTGTCCTTTCCTTTCGGCGTGTCCTTAATGGGTGCAGCGATGGCTCTGCTTTTCCTACAGAGTCCTTCTCAGGCTCAGGGCTGGTCTCACCCTTAACTGGCCCTGGGTCTGCCTTCTCACTGACCAGCAAAGCACTTTTAAGCTCCACTTTACCCACTGGGTTTGCAGGTTTGGGCTTCTCTTGACAGCTGATGTTTCTTTGTCTACCCCATTACCCTCTTTGTTCTTGGGGTCTTCTGGCTCGTTCTTGATTTTCTGCTCATCATCACTGATATCCTCACTGTTGCTACTCTCTGACTTCTCCGAATTCTCTGAATCTCTGGCTCCACACTCCTACAAACACCTCCTGAGACTTCATTTGTGCCTGCTGTGCTTTGCAGCACTGCTGTCTGGTCCAGATTCACCTGGAACCTGCTGTGACCCTGCCGCTTGGGAAAGATGAAAGGAACCGGCCACCTGCTGTGGGACCACCTCGCTCAGCTCCTTCAGGTCCATCTTGGCCTTGCTTCGACCCAGGGTAAGGTTCAGGATGCTCCTGGTCACAGGCATGTTGTCTGTTTTCGTCATGATTGGTGCTGGTGCTTGTGGAGAGAAAGGTTTCGGGCTGCGGGACAGACTCCCTGCTTGTGTCTTCTCTGTGGGAGCTGGCGAAGCCATCCTCTTCTCCAGGAAGGCCACGGATGCCTCGCTGGTGCGGAGTGGCCAGACGCGCTTTCTTTTCTGTGTTCTGCTCCACGTCGGAGCCCGTGTGCACAGAGGAGCTCAGGCTCATAGGCCAGCGTGGCACGTCCGACAAGGAGATCTGTGGCTCACGCCCCACTCAGCGTGGGCTTGCTCGTCAGGATCTCTGGGGACGCGGTCATGTGGAAGTTGAGCTTCAACTTTTCCTGCTTGTGGATCTTAGTGGTGCTGGTGCTGTGGTTGGACGGATCGAACAGCATTTGTTACTGGCTGTTGGGCGTGTAAGGTGTCCTGAACAGGAGAGTGATTAAAAGCCCCATACTTCTGGCTAATGTTCCCCATCTCTTGCATGGCACTGTTAAAGATACTTTTTGTCTTTTTCACAGAGAATGGAGTTTCTTTAGACACGAGGTAGTGATTATTTCTTGGGAAACTCAGGCCCTGTCCTGTTGTCCAAAGAAGTGGGCATTGACGTGCCCACCTTTATCCCTCAGAGCTTTGGTTGGCCACAATTGAAAGCCCTTTCATTTTGCTCACACCAAAGGATGTGGATTGCTACAAGGTATGCAAAACCAGTTACCTTGTTTTTGGTAAGCAGCTAGATAACTTTCTGGACATACTTCGATTTCATTCATCTGGTGTTCACAGATTTTGATGAATATTCTCATTATTTGCATCAATTTCTGGTTTTTGCCCATTATGAATGATGCATTTGTGCAAAATCCACTTTGCATTGGCTAGGAAGGCTTTGGTGCTGCCATGCATTTTCTTTTTAGCATTCTTTTCCAATGTACAAAGATCCATGGGATGGAAAATGTACTCGGCATAGTCAGGATGCTGTTCCCATGGAGTGGGCCTCCTTGGCTGCTTCATCTTCTGAATGGGCACTTGAGCAGTGGTTTGTGGCTAGTTGCCCCCACAAAGCCTCATGTAGTCATGGGGTTGGGACGTCTAGAGTTTGTGATTAATTTGTGACCCACTGGGATTATGTGTGATCCAAGGCTGAGATTATGGGTTTTAGTACTGCTGGGATTATGGCTGTGAGTATTTCACCCAGCCTGGGACAGAAAGACTGAATGTGACATAAGAGACAGAGAGACAGACTTTTTGCAGCTATTTCTCTTTGTTGCATTGCTGTTTTTCCGCTGCCATGAGCTTATGCTGTCTGCCATGTGCCCCTTTGCCTTGGAGCCAGTTGAATATGAACTGAAACCTCCAGTAACTGTGAGCTAAACAAACCTTTCCTTCCTTCATTTTTGGGTGTTGGGTATTTGTCCCAGCAATGAGAGAAGAGTAACTAAGACAAGCAGGTAGGAGAGTTGCTCAGTGGTCAACATGGTCATGGATTTACTCTGAGTCTCGATGCATTCTGCTACTGTAATCTTCTCACATTCAGGACAAAACCAGTTCCCCTCTGGTCCTTATGTCAATCTAAGACACTTAGCATGATAAACCTGGGAACAGAACTCACAGCAAAGGACATGGTTTTCCCAGTAACAAAACCAGCAGTAGAAAGCATTCTGTACATCCTTCTCCTTATTGCTACTGTTCCATAGGCAAGGATTTTCCTTTTAGTGGAGCTTGAGGTCATGTCCTAAGGAAAGTGGCCTTTGCTGATATGCGGAGGGATGGGGAACCTTGTTTTCTTGGCCATTCTGTCTGTAGAGCCAGGAGCTTTGGAGATAGGAAAGATATCCATGCCCTCTGCCACCTCCTGTTCTGTTTTTATTTCCTCTTCAGCTAAGCTCTGTGGATGCATTGTTAACACTGTGTAAGTCAATACCTATAAAACATGGAGGACAGGCTCCTGGTTCTCCAGGTTTCTTACAGGAGCTCCCCCACCCCAAGTGGGAGGGTCCCAAATGCCTCCTCCTTGTCTCTCATTACTTTTACCACCACTTTGAGTAGTCAATGTATGTGTGGCTTCCTTGAGTGAAGCAAGTTTATGAGTGACTTCTGGCTTCCATGAAGAACTCTCTATGTTCAGTATGTATGGACCATACCTCCCAGCCTGTGGTGGATTAACTAATGGTGAACTTGTAACCGCCAGCTGAACTGGGTCACCCTGGAGGTGGGTGTGGATGGTCCACTTGAGGATTGTTGCCAAGAGTATAAACAGAGAACTACAGGGGAAGATGAAGTGCTGGTGATTCTCCTGGAGGGTGTCATGCTGGCTCTCCTGATGTGAACTCAGCTATTGTCTTCATGGGAGGAGCTCAGGTTTTAGTTGTCCTGAGGACGGCTGCAGTGATTTTCTGGGGAGCTTTGTTACTTACCTTGACCATTACTTCTTGGCTCCAGTGCAGATCCCTTGAGGCCAGCACAGATAATTCCACTGGTACAGACTTCATAGCTTCCCACACAGACCTCTGGGCTCTCTAAGTGGAGATCCTTGATACAGACTTTTATGAGACATTGTCTTGGGATCTAGCCCTCCAAGGGAGTTGTAGAGGACATCCTCATGTGTTCTAAATGTTCAGCCAGAATTATACAGGACATTTGCTGTGGACCCAGGACCTCCACAGGACTCTCGGGTCCCTCATATGTGCACAGACCTCCTGTACTTTTTTGCATTGGAGTCTTTGGGTGATTATTAAAAAACAATCCTAGAAATGATACATGTGTCCTTTTGTAAGTACATGACCCGGTAAACCCTGCCTATAGCAGAGCAGGAACTGCAGACTGTGGATTGGGTGATGAGAGTAACTGGATTCTGAGATGGTAGAAGACAAGGAAGGGCCCTCAGCCAGTAGAGAAAGATGATTGTGGTCATTGCACTGGATGAGAGAGTCAAGGCAGCCAGTAGAGTCTAACTTACATAGACCTCAGGTGTGCTGCACTGTATGGCTAGAAAGGAGAGAGATCACAGAGTTACTCATTCCTCACTTGATATGAGTATCAGATCCCATAGCTTCTTTTTTTTTTTTTTTTGCAGAATCAAGGATTGCACTCAGACCCTTGTGCTTCTCAGCAAAGTGCTTATTCTATTCAGCCATCTCCCAGGCCCTAGAAATGAAGCTTATTTTGAAGGTTTTTGGGAGGTCCCATAGCTCCTAATGTCCTTTTTTTACCATGTGAATCTATTAGTAAAGATAACTCAGTAAATCATAAAGCAATCAATGAATTGAACTAGTATTCCACAAGCGAAAGTAAATGGTAGAGATTTATTTCCAGCTGCTAATTATTTTTTTCATGTATTTAGCACAGGATCTATCCAACTCGGACTCATGATCCTTTTGTTTGCAGCCTCCCAAGTCCTGGGATTGCAGGGGTGCATCACCACACCCAGTCTCAATGACTGGCTCAGCTTGCCTCAGGGGAACCTTGAGGATAGAAGCCAGCTGCCTGTATCTGCCTCAGGAGGCACTTTAATTCACTGAGATATCTGGCTTGTCAAGTAGCAGCTACTTTAGATGGATGGGTAAATATTGGTTGTCTGAGGATGCGTTTGTAACCATTGGTGTCCTTCCTGTGAAATGCCCAGGGGCCTTAGTGGTGTGGCTCAGGTAGAGACAGGTCTGCCAAGGGGAAGCATACACATTCACATCTGGTTCATCTGAGTACCAGAGAAGGAATGTTCTAGTCTTTTGTCTGCAGGCATAGACACCGAGAAAAGTCCCGGTAGAATCCCATTAAATGGCAAAGGCTTGAACACAGGGGGCAAGGCTGCAAGTTCTGGTCTGAGTTAGGAGGCGGGAGGAAGAGAATATTCAGTGTCACAGCTGAGGAATGGCGCAAGTGCCTGGCTCTGCTCAAGTGAAATTGCCTTTCTGTCTTTTACTTCTACCAAGACTTGGAAAGGATGTGATTTTCCCTGTATCATGAGGGGCAATCTTCTTTCAGTGCTGTGATCCAAATGAGGAAGTCTCTCAGCAACGCCTGCCCAGACACATGTAGAAATCATGTTTACCAACTTTTTCCAAAACCTTCAGGTATTCAGGTCAACACATGAATGTATGCACCACATATATCTTAAAACCAAATTCCAGACGAAATAAGATATTTCTTTAAACTAAATGTTTTTATTTAAATAGCAGATAAGTTATTATAAATTAAAAATAATTTAATTCTGCTTAAAAACAGAGATCATTCAAAATATACAAGGGAAAGCTAGGACCAGCCACAGGGTCCCAGGGCTCAGCTCCACAGCCTGGGAAATGCATCCTGGTGTAGCCTGGGTGGTGGTTGGTGCTGGAATGGAAACACAAGAGTCAGCATTTGTGTAGACTCAACTCTAGAGAGCTGCCCCTCAGCCCCAGCTACCTCAGCTAGCCAGCAAGGCAGAGAGCGCCTACCCCTCTGCTGTGTGGCAGCCACTGTGACAGGTCCTGAGGTGGGGACAGAAAGAGAAGGAGGACCGGGGTGAAAGGTACGCTCAGCTACGGAGCAGCCAGTGAAACTATGTGAACCACCCTTGCTGGTGGTGGAGAGGAAGTGCCCTCCTGCCCAGAGCGTCAGGGAATTGTCTCAGGAGATGACATGTGAGGTGATTTTGAAAGATTTCAAGGAAGGGACCAGGTGAGAATAGAAAAGTGATGCCCAGTGGAGCCTGGAAAGAGAATGATGTCTTCAGCGTGGAGGTCAGCAATAAATCTGTGGTGAGTGGATCACAGGCTTGTATAGTGAGCCAGAGTGGTGAGGACGTAAGAAAGGAAAAGACAGCAAGACTACACTGGCACCATTCCCTGGGAAACCCTTCCACAGCAGTGTAGATGGAGTGTTTAAACACAGCCCCCCACACCCACACACACTCGTATACACCCAGAGGTGCATGCACGAGGCAGCGTCTCATCTGAAGGGAGCTACGTCTTCCTCCACTCTCTCCAGTTACCTGTGGTATCAATATTTTCCTTCCTGTGCTCCATGAGCTCCCTTATCCATATCCTACACTCTGCTTTTGATGTGCGGTATAAGAGGCGCAGTTCATTGTCATTTGTCAACTTGACTTTCATCTCATGGAATTCAGGAGGGACCTTGGGGCACTCTTTTAAGTTGGAGTCCAAGCAGAGACACAGCTCTCCATTGATGCAAAGAACCCAGGATGCTGAGAAGTTCCCACCCGTGTTCTGCTGACAGGTCATCCTGGCCAACAGCTTCGTGGAACCTGCCACGAGAGAGAACAGCCTGAGCTCCGGACAGAACTTTGGTGGACACACAGTAGCCACCTGCTGTAATCTATTGATCTGGTCCTGTTCTTCCTCCATGTGCAGACTTTCTGCTGTACTTGCTGTCTAGGCCAACATCCCATTGTTTCCTTTACCATAAAATGGGATTCAAATCCCTAAACCTTATGACTTCTCTTATTCCCTTACTGCAGACTGACTTACCTGAGTATGTCCAGTTCTCATGCTCAGTGTGAAGCAGCACTTCTCTGAACCTGTCGGCCAAATCCTTCAGTGTTTCTGACTGCTCTTCCCAGCTCCTGCGGCCATTCACCTTCCCTCCAAGGACATCTATGGCTCTGGCCTTGGCACCAGAACAGTCAGAGGAGACCAAAGCCGTGCCATCCACTGTACCTTCGACTGTGCACCACTTCTTTGTGGACAGATGCTTAGGAGACACATCGATTGTATAGCAAAGAGAGTGTGCACCTGAGGGCAAAGCATTAGGCAGGGTTAGGGTGATCAGGGAATGGATGCCTTTGTCATCTGTTCCTATCTGTGAGGGAGGAGAATCTGTGATGGGCTGGGCTGACAGAAAAAGGGCTTCTCCTCCCACCCTGTGCTCTCCCCATCTAAAGCTGGCATTCCTGCCTTGTGTAGGGGAACAGGACCTTCCCAGGCAGCAGCCTCTTGGCCCAGGAGAAGGTTCACATTCTGTCTGCGCATGAGACTAAGACCATGTACATGATCTCTTGATCTTGATAGAGGAAAAGACAGAAAGGATTTGGTGTAGGAGTAGGCATCCTGGAGTTCAGACTCAATACTGGGAGAAGCACTCCAATGCTAATAGAGTGAGTTTCCTTTGCTTGAGAAGGAGCTTCCTAGACTGCATGACCTAGTAAAAGGAATGAAGAGATCTAAGGTACAGGTAGCTATACTTTGCAGTGTGTGCAATCATTTCTTATTGCTAACATGTACTCATGGAAATAAAAAGGACACAAGGAAAATGTTGACCTTCCAGGAAATGCAGAAGCTGAAAGGATCCACAGCCTCAGAGAAGGATACACTGCAGAGGGGATGTAATGTGAACCCCAGAAACATCTCTTGTGTATTCTGATAACCGAAGGGAGTAGGACGCCTGTGGATCAGGCATGTACAAATGTTGGATGAACCCCTGTTGTGCTAATTTTGTGGTGAGCCAGCCACCAAAGCCAGGTGCGGTGGCACAGGCCTACATTGCCAGCACTTGTCGGGTTGAATCACAAGGGATCCCATTGAATGTGTGCTGTACTGGGAGACTCTGTACCATATCAATAAATAAATAAATAAATCACTTAAAAATTTTAAAAATGTCTGGTGGACAATTCAAAACTGACATTGGCATAGTGAAATAATAAATCTCGGAGCAGAAATAAAGACAATGGACACTAAAATGTCATTGACAGGTGTTTGTCTGGGAATATAAACACAGGACAGGGGTCAGGCCTGGTTCCCATCCAGTGGCCTGTTGTCTCCAGAGGCCCTTGGTCTCAAAGCAGAGTCATTTAGATCTTGTGTGGCCTGGGAAGCTGAAAATACTGCACAGAAGGGATCAGGGAGATGGGTTCCGCCATAAAAAAAATAAATAAATAAAAAAATACTGCACATAAGAGTGCTGGATCCCTGCCTAGGTAGTAGCCAGGGATCTCTCCTCCACAGTAAGGCCAGGGCCCTGGGCTCAGAGCTAGAAGTCTAGAGAGGGCCCTGTGTACAGCCCCTGCCTGAGCCCTACTAGGAAGAGAGGGCCATGGCTGGTGCCTTAGGTAGTAGGAAGAGCAGGGTGTGCTGCCTGTGTGTGTGCCCAGGCAGGGCTACGGGGCGCCCTAGGGCTTCTGTCTGGAAGATCGTGGAGGCCTTGTGTACCTGGGCCCTGGGCATGTGGGCATGGGCCCAGGGGTACAGGGTTGATGGGCGCCTCAGTGTCATGGCAGGGAAGTGAGTGCATGGGCAGGTGAGGTGTGGAGGGCGGGGTGTTGATGTGCTGGGGAAGATTGTGGAGGACTCCGGCTGGGGCAGAGTTTGTATCAAACAGAGCCAAGAAGCTTACAGCCTTAGGAGCACATTCACTCAGCTTTGGTGGCTGCACTTGCCCAGTTTGGCTAGGTGGAGACGCCTTGCATTAGTCACCAGAGTGACAGCGCCTAGGCTTCTAGTACAATCTTCTCTTTTCCCTGTTCCTGGTGGTTTCAGGCTGTTCGTGGGTTCAAAAGTGGAGAGGGGTGAGAAGGTCCTAAGTGACAGCGTCAGAAGGGAGGAAAATTTCCCAGGGAGCAGTTCACAGGGAAGGGAGCTGCTGGGAGACAGCAGGGACTCACCTGCCCAGGCTAGAAGGAGCAGGTCCGAAGAGAGCAGAAGCAGCAGAGATAGGATGCCCAGGACTAAGGCAGGTTTCACAGCCATCACAGACTTTTTCCGACGACACGGAATGGGGCGTCTAGAGGTGGAGCCATTAGAAGAAGGCTGGGACCTGTGTCCCTAGCTGGAGAAGACCTGATAGCGCATCCAGAAAGTTTCAGGCGCCTACGAGACTTGGGCTTCTGCGGGTTTTCCCTGTGACCTTCCTGGCCACAGCCCGGAAGACGGATTTCCTCCGGGTCCTTTCATTAGGCTCCCGGGCCTAAGGGGAAGGCCACCCTCCTGCAGTCACAGATCTGTCCCAGACAGCCCCCGTTGCCCCCTGCCTTACCTCGGGCTGATTTGTCTTCTGCCTTCAGAGTGTGCTTCCAGTGCTGTTCCTGGAGGTTTCAGAAGAGCGTCCTGGATCTGTCTTGTCTGAGGGAAGTAACTTTGAATGAGCTCACACTAGCCAGCCCTGGAGGGGCAGGGCTGCTGAGCCAAGTAGCTGGGAGGGGTGAGCTGGGGCTCTCACTGGTTGGTCAAGGCCTCTAAGCCTGTCCCTCCTCCTCGTGTTGCTCCTCCTCCTCCTTTTTCTTTCTTTTTTTTTTTTTTTTTTTTTTTTTTTTTTTTTTTTTTTTTTTTTTTTTTTTTTTTTTTTTTTTTTTTTTTTTTTTTTTTTTTT
>PVKA01035464.1:0-22545 GCA_004027165.1 Ctenomys sociabilis
AAAAATTAAGACATAAGGCAAGATCATGTGTGTGTGTGTGTGTGTGTGTGTGTGTGTGTGTGTGTGTGTGTGTGTGTAAAGGATAGCAATTAACCATGGTCAATGACTTGGGTCAGAATATTGAAACTCCAATGCACTTTTGTTAGGCAAATGCTTTTGGAAACTGAGTTGGCACACACTTGAGCTGACAGGAGGTCAGACATGATACATCAACCAGGTTCCTGGACCCTGGAAGCTATAGAGGAGTGATCTCCTTCACAACATGGGCTTTGTCACACCATGTCTGACCACTGTTGAGAACTCTCTCTCTCTCTCTCTCTCTCTCTCTCTCTCTCTCTCTCTCTCTCTCTCTCTCTCTCTCTCTCTCTCTAGCCAATTCAAAGAAAATCACAAGCAAAACTGGTGGGTAAGTTTCTATTCCTAAGAGCCCAGACACACAGTTGAGAGCTAACATTATGAAACCTGTCCCAGGGCAACAGCCTGCTTATCTAGCACATCATACAAGACTTTGCTTCAGCCAGAAATCTCAGGTGACAGAAACCCCACAGACAAAGACTAAAACATAAGGCACCAAAACCCAGATCCCAGCACAGGCTTCTTCAGTGTGGGGAGGTTTGAAACAATTTCTCAAATAAAAAGAACAAGAACAAGAGGAACTGTTCTTCCTTAATAGAAAGGTCAGGATGACACTTATACTGTATATTTCAAAACAGCACAAAGAGAAGCTCTGGAATGTTCTCACTATGAAAAAAAAAACATAAATATTGAAGATGCTGCTTATGTTGATCACCACAATTCTCCCACTACCAATTTATACATGGATCAAAAAAACACATTGTACTCAATGAGTATACAGCCCACATGTACAATTATTATGTATCAATCAAAAGAAAAAAAAAAACCAAAAGGACCAAACAGTAACAGTACAAGGACAATGTAATGACCTGGTCACCATGTTTTCTTGAGAAAGCTTTTTGTGCCACTCAAATAGTACAAGGACTAAATAATGCACAAAGCTGTAAAGACATTTTTTGTCACTGAAAACTCATCTTCTCAATCAAAGTCATGCTGAGAATTCAAAGAACAAATGTTGAAGTGACGTAAACCAACCTTTCAAGAGCTAAGTGTAAATACAAGTAGATGGGTGGAATTTTGTGCTGCAATAAAAGATTGCCTTTTGTAATGGACTTCTTCATGAGTCAATGTTTTGTGTTTATAACTAATTTGTTATTCCTCCAGAAATTCTAGGTCACTTGGGTTGGCAATGATAAGAATTTAACTGGAAACATTTTTATCTCCAGTTTTCTAGTTGGTAGTCAAATAGAAACTTTGACAACATTGACCGAAATAACCAACAATAATTTAAAATAGCTGGCCAATCAAATTTGCCTGTATACTAGAAGAAATGGCCTTTTACACAGGATGCTTAAAAGATAACTCTAATTTCTACAATAATAATGCAGTATAAAGGAACAGCTGAGCTTCTAAAGACAAAATGATTTGTCTTTCCCAAAAGACAAGCTCATGTAATTGTCATGTATTTAACAAAGAAAATGCTGGGGTCTGAACCTAAGTCTGTGATCCTTGCTATAGAATTGTGTGGGCAGACGTCTCTCTTTAACCACCTGGTGCAGTTGCTTCAGAGAAAAAAACTTGTACTATATAACTAAACTGAATCTGTAACAAATAGAGGGATGAAATAGTGACATGAAACTTATGTGCAGCTCATTTTCTATTTTTACAAATTACCTTATTTCTGATTTTTTTAACTGTAAAGAAATGGGTGGCTGTGGGTTATGTGTCTGCATTTGTAACTTGACCCAATTTGAGTTTAAATTTTACACTAATCACCTATCTCTTCTTTTTTTTAGAAAATATATTTTACTAATAAAATACAAGTTTGGGGAAAATTTATGTAATATTTGTACTTTATTCTTTGTTTTTCTCTTAAGACATGACTAGACTTCAGCTCTGAGCCATCCAAAGTTTTCAGAAAGCAAACAATATTTTTAGTAGTTTGAAAGATCGAATGACACATTAAGAGGTTGAGTTATATCAGTGTACCAATCAGGGGTCAAAAAGATTTGACCTAGAGCTGTAGAAAGGTGTGCTTTCCCACCATATTAGAGAGTAAGCTTGAAATTCACTACTTAGCACAAAAAGAAATAAAGGCTCTACAGGGAAATGGTGAGGAATTTGTCATTGCTCAAATCCAGTGCTCAGCTATGAGCTGAGTTTAATATTAATCTTCATAGAAGCATGTTCACAAGACAGGGAATAAGAGAAATGCAGCTAGGATTTATTGAGCATGTGGTAAAAAATCCAGTTTTGTAAGGCTATTTTTCTTCCACAATAAATGATTAGGAGGAAAAGGGGGAAAGCCTAAAATTGGTGTCAACCTCTTTACTCTATCCATTTGGGATTTCTAGGGAGATTAATACATCTGTTTATAATATATCATTACTGCTGAAGTTGAGAAGATGGAGAGGGGAAAGTATTGAGCAGGCAGGAGCGTGTGAGGATTTAGCTGATGTCCTTACAGGAGGGCTTGCAAAGCGGTGATGGACGGCAGAAGGATTCACTGAGCTTGTTACGCAAGCTGAGGGCCATCTTTAGCCAATTTTATGAGGAAATAAATGTTTCAAAGTGAGAGTGCATCTCCTCTTCCTGCCTAGGATTTACAGGTAAATATATTCTTCTGATCTGCTAACAAAGCACACAATACCCTGAAACACGGATCATTGTCAAATTTGGGGGCTTGTGTTAAATTACAGCCGGGAGATTAGGCCAGAGGACTAGATAGTCTTTTCCTCTTGTCAATTGAAGAAAGTTTATAGGTACTCAGACCACCTTCAATTTTAATCTCAAAGGACTTTGTTACAACATCACAGGGAAAAAAATCATCTGCTGTCCAACAAATACTGTATTGAACTAAAAGTTGTAGTTTGGGACAACAGGTCAGCCATGTTTGGTTTTCAACATGATGAATTCTTCCCAGGAAGCTCAACCTCCTTGTCCTGTGTGGGAGTGGGCATTGCTCATTGTACTGGTTTACACATGTTAAATAACTGCCTGCTGCAGAAGAAAACTATGCACTGACTCTTGGTGAGCATCTAGCCAGATGATAGAGGAAGCATAAACGATCACAGTGGGAAACACACCTGCAAGGTTCTGTGGGTGTGAGGGTCTCATGGTGCACTTACAGGCAATATTTAGCGGCCACCTAAAGACCATTAGTTTGTGACACATCAGAACAGATAGATGAAACAATTAATTATGAGTACTAGCCTTCAACTCTTGTTCTGTGCACACTGGAAAAGTTTTAAATTCTCCCATTACTGAGGAGGTATTTTTTCACCATGACTTCCTACATAAGAATGTCTTTTGTGGATGTGAAGATACTTTTTCTGCTTTGTCTTCATACATCTGTGCCATATAGTATATGTAACAAAGCCCTTTGCACTTGCTATGGGTTGTGTGCATTTGTCCTCCCCAAAGCCTCGTGCAATCATGGGGTGGACATGATTAACTCATGGTCCCCTGGGATTATGGGTGTGAGTGCTGCTGGTATTGTAAGTGCAGCCTGGGATGTATAGTCTGAATGTAACGTAAGGAGCTACTGCTCCCATTTGCTCTTGCTGTTTTGCTGTATTCTTGCCATGAACTGCTGCCGTCTGCCATGTGCCCCTCTGCCTTGGAGCCAGCTGAGTATGGACTGAAGCCTCCACAAACTGTGAGTTAAATAAATCTTTCCTTCCTTCATTTTGGATGTCAGCTATTTGTCCCAGCAATGAAAGAAGAGTAACTCTGTAAGCACTTGGCCTTTACACGGATAATGGCCAAATGTTTTCTTTACAAAATTCCAGTGGCTTTGATTTTCCATTTGGCTTTTAGGGTTGTTTCCAGATTTCCCAGATTTTCCAATTTTTGTTATGACCATGAGTGTTGAATCCATTGTTCAGTGGACGCCTTCCTGAGCCTCCAACCTCTCAAATCAAACACTTACTAACAACTTCTAGAATGTAATATATATTACAGACACTCCCAAGGAATGTTAGTGACCAGCTGAACCTAAAATATTGCCACCGCTATCTTTTGGGAGGGGGGCCAGCACAGGCCACCCTGAGGGTGGGGCTAGCACATTATGTGATGCCAGGGATTGAACCTCGGTCCCCTGCAGCTGCCTAAGTTTGCTTAAACAGGTGCTTTAGACTGCTGAGCTATCTTGCTGTCCTGCCACCTCAATTTTTAAAAAATTGAGCGCCCCTTTCTAATGTCAAATGAGTTATATGATTTTAGGTATTGTTAACTAAAAGTATATTAGTTTCAAAAGTGGTTTGTGTTCCACAGATTTGAGGTGAAGGAATATTTCATACAGTTCATATAAGCCAAAGAAATTTTAGAAGCCATAGAACATGATACACACACACACACTCATTCTTATGCACTTTTCAGAAGCCTCCCAGATTCCAAAATTAGAGGTCCAGGAAGAAAATTCACTAAATTCTTTCTGAACTCTGTAGTAAATATTACTATGATTACCTGAGTCCAGACAATAGTATTCCAAGGTCGGAAAGAGATAGTTATGAAACTGTACTTCGGGAGTTTGTATAGTAATCCTACCAGAGGAACACTCCTCACTTTGGATTACTGTTGTGAGCTGGATTAATTTCTTTTGTTGCATTCTATTGTTCTCAATTATTGGCAGTCATTTTAGGTGAACTTTGGATTTTTCTTAGAGGGCACAAACCCAGGACCTTGTGCATTTCAGGTAAGGGCCGTACTATTGAGCTACACCCTCAGCCCTAATTTAGGGGCATTAAATATATCGCAAACTGGCTATGAATTCCATCTCAAACATGTGCTTCTCCTGTCTGCTGAAGGCACCACAGCAGTGTGGCAGGAGAAGCAGAATCAGCTCTCGCTGCTGGCATCGATCACTAACAGCTCTGTTTATTACTCTTAACCTTTCCAGTGAAAATTTCCCTAAAATACTGCCTGAGGCAAAACTTCTATTCGAGACCTATAGGGTGCCTGGGTTTGCTTTCAGGAGTCCTTCCACCTCGTGTTATGCTCCTCCTGCCACTTCAGTTGTTTACTTTCCCAGGACTGGCAGACCAGGTGGTTTGGGCTGACCTAAGGCACAGACATCCTCCTCTCATGGTTTTGACCTACCTAAAACTGCTGGCTGGAAGACGCAGAAATTCCAAAAGTGTGATGGCAGCTGTATTTTCTATGAATATTTTACTTCTCCTCATGATTGTTGGAAAGTTAGAAAACATTATAGGGATGTAAGAAGCATTGGAAAAATATAGACAAGTAAGAGAGTATGATTTCATGGAAGATTAATTTAAGATTTGGACTAAATTTATACTTATGTCCACATGCTAAGCATTCACTCTCTTAAGAGTGTTTTGCTAACCATTAAAGCAGAACTAAGCAATAAATTACCTAGAGGGGATGCATTTTTCAAAAGGCAGCTAGCTGGTGTTTTCTACCTTTATTTAATTCAGATTTGAATAAAGAATGTTGGAATGAAAATCTACAGTGTCAGCCACTTAGTCCACTAGGTCTCAGCATATGCCTCAGGATAGACTTTGAGACTTGGCTTGTAGGACAGCATTAGGCCTTGAAAGAGGTAACAGGGATCATGCTGGTCCCATGGGTCTTAGAACACAGTGAGGCACTCTGGGAGTCACTCCACTCAAGCGTAAGTTTCCTCTCTTCTGTTGAGAGGAGACTGCCGTCATAATGGACCTCGCGAGAACTGTCATGGCCACTAAGTCTATTGAGATGATCAAAACCACCACCATCCACCAAAATTGAAATTAATTACAGTGAATTTGATTCACTTTTGTTATTCGTATTATTAGAGTCTGACATTCTGCGGTTTTGGCAGTGCTTTCCCAGACCACCACAGCACAGGCACCACTTTGTATTGATCAATTAGAACTCAATGCTTTCTGTGAATTTGGACATCTAGATCCCTAATTTAACCTGAGCCCCACAGGTCTCATCCAGGGCCTTCTTCCTTCTGCCACCTCCCTCCACTACCCCCTGGGAGATGGTTCAATGTTTCTATGGGTTTCTGAGGACTGATGGTTTTGAGTCTTCTGGAGCTGATCCTGCTGAACATGAATGTGCCCTATCTGTATGGAAATCATGCGACTCTCACCATAACTGGCCTAGGTCTGGTGGAAGGTTCAAGCCTTAGTCCTGGAAGAGAGCACTGGAAGCCTTTGGTGATCAACTGCCTGGTGTATAATCACTACATCCTGGAAGACATGAAAGAAGTTATAAGACCAAGCAAGAATGAGCAAAAAGGACCAAGGAAATGACTCAGTAGAATAAGCGCTTCCCTGGTGAGCACAAGGGCCTGAGTTCAATCCCCAGTTCTGAAAAAAAAATAGAATGAGCCAAAAATCAAGAGGAGAATTAGGAGGATCAGGGTCCCAGAAAAGGGGATTAGCTATGAGAACCAGGAACAGGTGTATCTCTTCCAACTAGACCAATTTAGTGATTGTTGGTACCTATAATTTTTTTTTTTTTTTTTTGGCTTTTTGAATTGTGGAAACCCTATGTCTGCTTTTGTATTTACTTATGCTGTCCCATCTGCCTTCATGTCTGAGTGAGTTCAAAACACTTACCTTTCATGGTCATTTTGACTTAGAGGAAGTGCCACAGGTCTCATAATGTCAACTGCAGTGAATAAGTAGAATAAGAGAATACCCTAGTTTTTATTTAACAGAATTTGCCATAAGCAATCAATGAGACATGTTCAAAATATGAGTGCTTAAACTAAAAAATAATGTATTATAGTTAAGGACTTGGTATAAGTCCTTAACTATAATACATTAATTTTTTAATTTACAAAAAAAAAAAGTAGCAATCTGTAAGCAGAAGTCCACCTCTGATGAATAAGCTGGTGAGGACACACCATAATGTTTTTATGAGTCTACACTTCTGTTGCATGGTGTTGGGCCGCAGCATTCTCTGTATTTATTCATAACTTTTAAAGTTATTCAAGAAAGAAGACCTTCAGAACAGCTCCAGAAAAGGGAAAAAATGATGGAATCTGTGTGTTTCAAGTGAGGTAAACTATTTTTCATATCATTACCAATATGTCTTTTGCTGTAAAACATTACTTTTTTAGTTTAAGCATTCACTATATATTGGGATCATCTCTCATTGATTGCTTCTGGAAAATTCTGTCAAATAAAAACTAGGGTGTGTTCTTCTTCAACTTACTCACTGAAGTTGACATTGGGATACCTGTGGCTCTTCCTCTAAGTCAAAATGCTCATGAAAAGTAAATGTTTTGAACTCACTCAGACATGAAGGCAGCTGAGACAACACAACTAAACACAAAAGCAGGTACCAGAACTGTCGCAGAATGGCAAGAATAGTGCAATAAGTGGGCTGGAATCAAAACAGAAAATGTGAGGGGAGCTAGTGGCAATGTGTCTTTTATTATAATAAAATGTTTAAACATTCACCACATATTTTGATAGTACCTCATCTGAGTCTAAAATTGAAGTCAATACTGATAAATGAATTTGTTCAGCTTAACAAATATGTTCCACTTCCAGTTTTATAGATTATACATCACTGTTCATTGCAGCCATACTTTTCTTGAATCAATCCCCCCTTTTCCTTCCTTTCCCTTCATTTCTTCTCTCTCTCTTCAGCTTACTTCCCTCCTCCTTCAGCTTGCACCTTCTCTTGTCTAGGGGCCCCATTCTCACATGGTACATGGGCCTCTGTGGCTTTCCTTGTTACAACTTTTATAAATTTCTAAAGTTACTTTCATAGTTCTATGTCTTGTTTTCTCACTTAAGAGTTCAGAAAAAGCCATCAAAGTCCCATGTATCTAGTGAGCATATTTTTCACAGCTGCACTGGTCCATGGAGTGGATTTGTCATCCTTTAGCTAGAATCCTATTGAAAAGCATCTATTCTCTTTAAAACATGTTGTCCCAAGGACAATTATATTATAGATGTCCTAGTGCATGTGTTACAACAACAACCCTGACATATAGTGATGTTATTTGCATTTTTAAGTCAAAAGCTATAGAAAGGAAAAGCTAATTAATATGTAAATAATTATACCATCAATCCTCTTTTATTCTAATATAATATTTTTAATTATACTTTATAAAATTATTTTGTTCTTCTGACTTCTTAAAACTTTTATGTTATGAAATAAATATACATGTCTCTAAGCCAACTGGTAGATTTGGTACCTATTAATAGACATTAAATATACCTTTGCATTTTAAGAACAGATATTAAGCATTTATTAGAAGATTAATTTCTTAACCATAATTTAGTACAAGTTCACATCTGTTGGGTGAATTATGATGAGCTAAAATTTCAAATTCATTTTTTTCTAATGTCTTATAATTATAACTGGAAGAAGACACATAAAGAAAATATCAGATTTCTGGTCTGTGACACATGGATCAGCTTCAGAAGGACTGTCAGTCACTCCTCTCTCTTGGCTATGACAAATACCCAACACTGAAAATGAAGGAAGTCAAGGTTTATTTAGCTCACAGTTCCTGGAAGTTTCAGTCCCTACTCAGCTGGTTCCAGGGCAGACTGGCACAGGGCAGAGGGTAGCAGTTCATGGTGGCAGAATATGGCATAAGAGCAAGAGAAAATAGCATGGGCAGAGGCAACAATGGCTACAGAGAGAAAGCCTGTCACCTTTAAGTTGCATTCAGGCTCTCTGCCCCAAGCTGAGTGTAGTACTCACTCCTATAATCCCAGCAGTACTAAAACCATAGTCCAAGCCTTGATCGTGAATTAATCTCAAACTCTAGAAGTCTCTGCCCCATGACTGCATGAGGCTTTGGGGAGACAAGTAGACACAAACCATAACAAGGACTAAGCATACGATGAATACCTATGCATGGAATATCTTTTGGATCCCATTGGGGATAAACTAACAGAGATGAGCCAGCATCACTGTGATCCCAGGAGAAAGAAGAAATGCAGAGAGGAGTCCATATACAACTTGAATTTTTCCATAAAGATATTTCTCAGTTTCTGTAAAGAAACCTAGAGGCCAAACAGAAAGTGGTTGTCTTTTATATGCAACCATATAGAAGTCAGAATTTCAGCTTTTCTGTTGGCTAGGATCTAAGAAGCAAACACTGGAAGTAGGGAAAATATAAGAGTAAACCTTCAAAAATTTCAGCACTAAATCTGCCACTACACACAGCTACCAAGGTCCTGAGATGGAGCAACAGGAGATTACAAAAAAAAAAAAAAACTGGACACATACTACAAGGAAATCTGAGAACAGGTAGGACCCGACCTCTCTCTGATGAAGGGGCTACAACGACCCAGCACTGTCTGTGTTTTTGAAAACTATAAAAGGGGGAAGGGGAGCTATGATGGAGTCAAAAGAGCAAGGTCTCAGTGCTTTGCTGAGAGCTGAGAATACTGAAAGGGAATCATTCTCAAGATGTCCGTGCTGTAGTTGATAGGAAAGAACACCAAGGCCAGACACCTGCGGGACTGGCCTTTAAACTGCAGCTCATCCAATCCCCACATAAATCTTCTGAATTCATTGATTGAATTTAGGTAAGTATGAGAGTGAGAGTCATAAAGTACAGCAAAATATAGCATCAAGGAGGCAACATGGTACTTTGGGGATTTCAAAAGCTGCATGTCATAAGAGGACTCCAACTGGAGCTTAATTCCTAAGTAAGAAGGGTTGTATGATGTACCCTTGTTATGGTTTCTGTCTAGTTTTCACCCCAAAGTCTCATGCAGTCATTGGGGCAGGTTCGAGGGACTGTGATTAGTTCATGATGCAATGCTGGGATTGTGAATGTGAGTGCTAATCTCTGGCCATTGGGGTGGATAATCTGCAATACATTGAAAGGAAGGGAGAAAGGCTTGCTATCAGCCACAGCTGCTGCCCTTCTCTTTGCTTTTAGGTGTTTACCACAGCCATGAATTATTGTCCTCTATGATGAGCCTCTCTGTCTTGGAGCCAGCTGAATATGGACTGAAACCTTCATTAACTGGGAGCTAAATAAACCTTGCCTTGGTATGTCAGGTATTTTATCCCAGAAATGAGCAAAGAATAACTGAGACAGAATTTGGTAACAGAGAATTAGGGTTATTGTTGTGACTAAACCTGACCATGTGTATTACAAGCTTTTGGGAATGGCTTATGGCAAGAGATAAGAAGGAACTGGAGGTGTCCCTATAAGAGAAGAGCTGGAATGCTTTTGACTGTTCTATATGAGAGATTCTAGTTAAATCTCAGAAGACCAGAATCCTGATAGAAATATTGCCTTTAAGGACCAGGCTGGGGAAGTTTCTGCTAAAAAGAAGGACTGGAGTGGATGTTGGTCTCCAGATGATGTGTGGTGTGGCTTGACAGAAAGTTTGTCTGCATTTTGCTCCTGTCCAGACACTTTTCCTGAGACTAAAATTAAGCACAGGGGATTGATTAATCTTGCAAAAAAAATGTCAAGGCAGTCTAATGTTGAGACAATGGCATGTTTATTGCTTAGGGCTTTTGGTCAGATTTATGTGGACAATTATGAGCAAAGAGCCTAGCAGGATGATTTAAAATGTGAATTTGGCCAGAAATGAAGCTCCAATAAAGCTATGGAATGCAAACATAGAGCTGAGAGGACCTTCATTGCTAAGAAGGAACAGAAAAATGGAAAGGATGGCCTGTGGGCATCACAGGAAGAAGCAGGTCTCCACCCTTTGCCACCTCAGAAGTGCAAAGGTAGGGACTTTGTGATGGGGAGAAAGCTGCAGAGTGCCATGTTCCAGAATGGTGGTGGTGGCTACAGCACGTTCCTGAATGGTGGCCTCAGGATCATGGTCAGAGTTCTCAGCGATCCAGGCTCTTGAGCCCTACAACCAATAGAGAAGAAAAGCTGGCTACTGCTCCAGCTGGAAGCAGACCTTAGTATCATCGAAATAGCAAGAGTTTTAGGTACATCCAGAATGCAAGAGATCTAAGGTTAAGAAGGCTTCCACCTAAATTTCATAAGGCCCAGGAAGCCAGGCAATGTGCACCTGAGAGGGTATTTTATAGAGCTGTGAGTGAGAAGTGTTATGTGCAGTGGAAAATACAGAAGTTTGGAAAATACAGGAACGTATTCATAGGGAAGCTATATTCATGCAGCAAAGCAGGCCTGAGAGAGAAGCCATGGGAGCTACAACACGCAGAAGTGTCATAGAGATGGAGCCATATGGAGCACGCAATTTGCCACAAGTTGCTTCAGATGTTTCACATGGAACTACGGAACTTAATGTTTGCCCTTTGGGATTTTGGACTTGCTTTAGTCCCTGTGTTTTTATTCCCGTTTGTGCCTTTTGGAATGGTAAGGTTTGGTTTATCTTGTGCCATTGAATGTTGGCAGTGTTTAACTTTTCATTTGTACAGGGGCTCAAAGCTAAATGTTTGCCTTAAACTTTGGACTTGGACATTTTAGCAACACTAAAACTGTTAGGATTTTTGAAACTCTTAGAGATGGACTAAAATGTGTTTTGCATAAAGGGATGTGCATGAGTCTTCGGAGGTCCAGGGATAGAATGTTGTGATTTGTGTTTATTTTTTCCCCAAAGCTGCATGAAGTCATGGGGCAGCTTATAGAGTTTGTAATTAATTCATGATCCAATGCTGGCATTACGGATGTGACTGCTACATCTACCCTGGGGCAGATAATCCGCATTATAATGTGAGGAGTAGGGAGAAGCAAATAGCCATAGCTGCTGCCCTCTTGTTCTTCACTCTTTTGTGCTTCCGTGAATGGGTGCTCTATGACATGTGCCCCTCTGCCTTGGAGGCAGCTAAGTATGGACTGAAACCTCTACTAACTGTTAGCTAAATAAACGTATCCTTCCTTCATTTTGGGTGTTGGGTGTTTTGTCCCACCAATGAGAGCAAAGTAATTGAGACACCACTCAAGGTTCAGCTCAGATTCTAAAAAATCATAAACTAGCCACAACATCCATAAATCCTTTAGAAAGACCCTGTCTTAGAGGACAGGGCCATGATTTTGGAGTAATCACAACTAAAAGGTGTCAACCCTAAAAACTAAATTATAATGTGACCTAGGTCACGGTTAACTGCAATCTATCTGCTTCCAGGAGAAAATCTATTTCTTGCTGGAGGAACATGTTATCATCTGAAGCCCCCAGACTGTCTTCACCCAAGAAAAATGATCTGTGTATATTTAAAAAGGATGACTGACAGAAAACAAAAATTCTTAAAAGGTCACAGAAAATATCTCCAGAAGAACAAGATAATGGAAAAAGTTATGATTAAAATGCTTTAAAGGAGAAAAAAAGAGAAAAGTAGGAGCTAGATGTAAGAAATTTCACAGACTGTAGGAATTTATAAGTTGAAACATTTAGAATATTAGAAAACGTTATCTGACAGCAAGAATTTAAGTTATGGATTTAATGTAAGATTAGATTGAACGTAATAGATGACTAACTTGAAAGATGGAAAGCCAAAAATATCAAAACTGGAAAGCAAGAAGGCAAAATAAAGACATGGCACTTGCATCCAATCAAATCATGAGAAGGTCACAAAATGCTGCAGAAATAAAAAAACTTTTGCTGATTTCTTTAAAATATCAAAATTTCACCACTAGAACTTCCATGCAGGTATTTCAGTTACTAGATCCCACCCTTGAAAAGTTAAAGGAAAGATTTATTTCATTCAAAGTTTGAGGGGATTCAGTCCATCGTCAGCTGGCTCCAAGCCAGGGTGGCCTGAGGGAGGATAGACAGTCAATGGCTGGACAGGCAGGAGGCAGGAAGCCACAGTGAGCAGGGCTTCTTTCTATCCCTTCACTTTATATCTCATCCATACTCTAAGTGTGTTGGCTTTTTTTGCGCATGCCCAGGAGAGGGCTTCCCTTATTCATAGCCAGAACTGTGCTAAGCCACTCTAGTTATCGCATACATTAATCCACATTCAAACACCTTTGATCTAGTCATCTCTGAGAAGTCCTGCCCATGAGTTCATGAGCATCTTAGGGGATATGTAAAAGGTGTTCTTCAGGTATAAGGAAAAACATAGAAGTGAATTTTCCATACAGAAATGAGTAAAGCACATCAGAAATATCTATAAGCATCAATACAGCATTTAAAATGTTTCATTCCTTTGGGTGATAGACTGGTCAAGAGTAGCAATAGCAATATAGTGTAGAATACTACTCACACACAAAAGGATGATTTATAAAAACATAACAGTAAGAAAAGAGGGAAATGTAGGTACACTGTGGTGAGTGTCCCGCACACCACACGGAGGAGCACAAGCTAGTGGAAGTGAGGCTGCAGTGCAGTGATGATGCATGTTACAAACTCTAAGCAGCCACTGAAATATTAGAGAGTTGGAGCTAATGAGCCAAGAAAGAGATTAAAATCCAATCATTAAAATTCCACCAATCCAAAACAAAACACAAAAAACAGAAGGGCAAAGAACAACGGTGAAGACAAATACAAAAATAAAATAGCAAGATGATATACTGAAGAATGCTCTGCCCGTAATTGCATCGCACACTAAAGTTTATCAATATCTCAGACATTAGAACAGATTTTGAAAAAAGCAGAAGCAAACATAAAAACAATAAGAAATATATGTTAATTTCACACACACACACACACACACACACACACACACGGATGGGATTAAGCACATGATAAGGCACTTACCTACCATGAGCAAGGCCCTGGGCAGCATGATCACCATACATACGGGGATCAAGACAAAATAATGTGGGAGTTACAATTTTAATAAGACAGATTTCAGTCTTTCTGTCTCTAACTATATGAATTTGAGTTTTCCTGGATATATATGTGTGTGTGTGTGTGTGTGTGTGTGTGTGTGTGTGTGTGTGGCTATGGTTTTGTTAATTTCATTTGATCTTTAAAAGAGCCAACACTTCCATTTGTTTATTTTCCATATTGTTTTCTTAGTTCAATTGCATGAATTCCTGTTCTGGTCTTTATAATCTCCTCCCATGTATGACCTTTAGGCTTGTTCTTTTCCTGGTAGTTTAAAGTTTAACATTATGTAGTATCTTTTAATTTATTCTCTTCTCCTGATGGAAGAAATCAGTCATAAATTTTCCTTCAAAGTATGATTTAGTTGTGGATCATAAGTTCTGGTATATTGTACCAGTGTTACCATTTAATTATAGATATTGTTCGATTTCTTTAATTTCGCCTGTGGCCCATTGTTTTTTCAGTAGAGTGTTATTTAATTTCCATGTATTTATGGAGTTTCTGTGATTTCTTTTGTAGCTATTTTTCAAATTTATTGCACTATTGTCAGATACTATTCATGGTATAATTTAAATTCTTTTACATTTGCTTAAGCCTGTTTTATGGACTAGTATGTGGTCTATTTTGGAGCAGCTGAGAAGGAAGTTTATTCTGATGTTGTGGGGTAAAATACTCCGTAGACATCTAATAAATCCATTAGTTCACAGGTTTGGATTTGTTGAATTTTTGTCTTGCTGATCTGCTGATTTGTGATAGTAGGGTATTAAGTTGCCCCATTACAATTGTGTTAGTACTTATTTGATTTTTCATGTTGATTAATATTTATCAATATATCTGGTGGAAATCCAGAAGATCATTAACACTTACTTTGAGAAACTTTACTAAAATGGAAAGTACAGGAGAAAGGAGTAGATAATGTTTAATTTGTTTTGTCTTATTTTTTCAATTGTTCTTTTTCTCTTCTTAATTTCTTATATATTTCTTTTTTCTTTCTTCCAATTTTTGCATGTATATATCTTGTAATATGAATAACTGGTAATATACATTACAACAAATATTGTGAAATTCATATTATTTTCTTAAGGGAAATTCTGTATCACCGATAATTTTTCTGCTTTAATACTATTTTGTACTCTTTAAAAAGTAAAAAATAATTTTTTTAGAGAAGAAAATATAGGGGCCAGAGAGATGTCTCAGTAGAATAAGTGCTTGCCTGGCAAGCACAAAGGCATGAGTTCAATCCCTGATTCTGCCAAAAAAAAAAAAAAAAAGAAAAAGAAAAGTAAAAAACAAAAAGAAAATATAGGAGAAACAGACAATTCCTAGATATATATGAATTATCAAAGTTGAATCAACAACATATAAAACTTCCAAAAACACATTATTGGTCAATGAAATAACAAACATTATTAAAGCTTTATCAACAGAGGAAAGTCAAGGTCTTGAGGGATTCATTGTTGAACAATATAACAAACTTAGAGAAGAGCTAATGCTATTACTCCCCAACTCTTTGATGAACTTGAAAGGGAAGCAATACTCACAAAGTCATTCCTGGGGGCAAACATTACCCAGACGCAAAAACTAGAGAAGGATCCAACCAAAAAAGGCAGACCAATCTCTCTGTTGAACATAAATGCAAAAATCCTCAGTAAGACACTAGGCAACATAATTCAGCAAATCAACAAAATGATTATACATTATTCCAAGGATGCAGGGATGCTTCAGCATGTGCAAATCTATAAATGTAGTATCCACAGAACCAAAGACAAAATTAACATAATCATCTGAATAGCCACGGAAAAAGAATTTGACAAAATCCAACAACCATTCATGACAAACATCCTACAGGAAATTGGAATTGATGATCATTATCTCAATATGAGTAAAAGAAGAAAGCCATCTACAACAAACCAACAGCCAACATCATGCTCAGTGATCAAAAACTAAAAGTTTTCCATCTATATTCAAGAACAAAACAAGGATGCCCACTAACTCCACTTATATACAACATAGTTCTGAAACATTAGCCAGAGAACTTAGAGAAAGAAAAGCAATAAAGACAAGAAAGGAAGAAATTAAATTATCATTATTTGAAGATGACATGATGCTCTACATAAAAAAAATCCCAAAAAAATTTGCCAAAAAATGTATAGATGTAGGGCTGGCTAAATAGATAAGCAGATTAAAGTGTGGGTTTGATCCCTGAACCTGCCATGCCAGCCCTGCCCATGGGGCGCACTGAGATGGCAATTGAGACTGGGTGTGGTGGTGGGTGCCATTGAGGCTCAGTGGCACAGAATACAACATGCAAATAAAATCAAAACACACACAACCACCTTATTTTTTACAAAGGGGCCAAGCATGTCCATTTGAAGAAAAATAGCCTCTTTAATAAACAACGCTGAAAAAAACTGGCTTTGTACATGCCAAAGACTAAAACTACACCCACATCTATCACCATGCATTAAATTAAAATAAGAATGAATAAAAATCTACATATTAAAACAGAAACACTAATTCTACTGCAAGACAATGTAAATAGAAATTTTGAAGATATATATTTAGGTAGAGAATTTATGAACAAAAGCCAAAATGCACAGCACACAATTCAAAGAAAAGTAACTGTGATTTCACCATATTAAAAAGCTTTTGCACATCAAAAGAAACCATCAGAGAGAGTAAAAAAAATTTAGATAATTGTCCATCAGACAAAGAACTAATACCTAGAACAAAGAATGAACTAAAAAGAATCAAGACCCAAATTCAAAGATCCAAACCAAAAATGGGCATCTGAGATGAATAAGCACTTCTCAGATAAAGAAAAATGAAAAATAAATAACTATATGGTCTTGGTCCAGCTTTCAACATTACTGGGTAGATACAAATTAAAATAACACTGAGATTCCATCCCACACCGAAAAGAATACCTAATCATCAAGAAATCAACCAATAACAGATGCTGGAGAGTCTATCAGGAAAAGGAATACTTCTCCAGTGTTGGTGGAGACTCATGCAACCACTGTGGAAATCATGCAATTGGTCCTCAAGAGACTAAGACTAGAGATCCCATTTGACCCAGATATTCCCCTTCTTTTAAATTCCCAAAAGAATTAAAAGCAACATATTCACACTGCTACTTACAGAAGCATAGCTTGTAGTAGCTAAATCTTAGAAACACCCCAAATGTCCATCAACCAAGAAATGAGTTAAAAAGATGCAGTCTTTTTATACTATGGAGATTTCCTCAGCCATTAGGGAGGATAAACTTGAGGCATTTATGGTTCAATGGATGAACCTTGGTACTAAACTTGTAAGTGAAATAAACCAGATACACATATCTAAATATCAAGGTATCTCTATGGTATGAGAAATGGGAAGAGTGATTAAGACCCCCCCCAAAAAAAACCCAAAATATATATTAAATTTTTTGAAAGAGAAATAGATTGTTCAAAGTGCTGGCTGATACATTGTGTCAGCTTGAGATGTCGGAAGCTTGGCTGGATCCTTGTGGATTCCACACCCAGGGGCATGGGCCCCACCCGAGGGTAGGGGGACTCACCCAGAGTGACTCAACATAAAAAGGGTATTTAAAGGAGTTGAGGAAGGCTTCTGCACCCTACTTCCTGGGAGGAGTCCTGGTCTTTGCTGCTCTACTTCACAGCCCTGCCACTTCAGAAGAGCTTGAGCTCCACACCCACACCACCTCAGAGGAGCTCTGATCTTCACATGGACTGCAGTCTTCACAGTGCAGAAGGAAGAGAGAGAGCCTTGATGGATACCACAGCTTCTGCTCCTCCTCCTCTGTTCTTCATAGTTTTCTGCTGCCATGCACTGCTCTCATTTGCCTTGGAGCACAGGGAGTATGGACTGAAACTTCCTCCAACTGTAAGCTAAATAAGCCTTTCCTTCCTTCATTTTGGGTGTTGGAATTTTGTCCCAGCAATACAGTAAAAAGTAACCGAGACATAAAGGAAATGGAAGCTAGAAATGGAAGAGGGAGAAAGGAAGGAAGGGAAAAGAATATATGAGAAAACATGGTCAAAGAGGAAACAAAGCTTTGTAAATGAGGGGAAGAGGAATTGAAGACAGAGGAAGGAAACTGAAAAATAAAGGGGAATAAAGATAGATCATATACAGGTATAAAGTCCCTATAATGAATGTGATTATTGTGTAAATCTAAATTGTACTCATAAATTTAATTTTTAAAAGTCAGGATAGCACAACTGATTGAAACTACATAAGTAAATATTTTAGACAATTTAAATTATATAAGAGAAACTAGATTTCAGAGAAAAGCTACTTCTAGGAATAAAGAAATCCATAATGATAAAGAGATTATCATCAAAAAAGGAAGCCATCTAAAATGTTTGCATGTACAATGGAGTTGTAAAGTACGCAAAATGAAAACTCATAGCACTACAAAGAAAAATGCCAATTGCACTATTAGCTATATCTCTCCCTCTTAGCTCCCTCTCTCTCCCCTTCTCTTTTTTCATCTCAGCGTTCTTCCTAAGTACTTGATAGACTAGGTGGACAGTGGGTCAGTAAGGACAAGGGTGAACCATTCTGTCCACTGGCCCCATCTATTTGATCTAATTTATGAACATTCCACCCAAAACATACCCAGGCCACTTTTAATTTTCCTATATTTATGGATTGTCGCGCGCAACCTCGCCGGCAAGGAAGACGCGACAACCAGCTCTTCTTTCCACGGTTTATTTAGGACCTCTATACAATCTTCTTCCCCTACTAGCTAGCTTCATTACTTCCTCCTTCCTCTTTCCCTGCTCTCTTTCTGCTTCTCTCTACTCTCTTAGGGGAAGCCCGCTCATGGAGGGCCACGTGGGCACAGCCGATAGGTCCAGGTACACGGAAGCAACGCCCTAGTCTTAGCCTTAGCCAAATGAGAAGTTGTTTGCTATGGAGAGCATCCGCCCCCAGGTGGGGGTGGAAGGCGGAAGCCAGCGCCATCTTTAAGGTGCGGCTGTGCCTTTAAGGTGAGAGCACTCACCCCCAGGCGGGGGTGGAAGGCAGAAGCCAGCATCATCTTTCAGGTGCGGCTATTCGCAGCTCCCTACAGTTCCCCCTTTTTGTTTATAGCAACAGGCAAGAACAGAGGCCCATCCCTGTTGTGCAAGGACAGAGGCCGACTCTTGCCCAGGTGCATTGCACCCAGGGAGTGTCAGCGCTGTCCGATGCCCCTTTTCACAGAGGTGGGATGGAAGGCATCGAACCCACATGCAATCAGGCATGCTCTCCATGGATTCTGGTTGTGCACTCCGGTTTCCACGTGCAGTGCTTTGCCTCGCACCCTGTGCTGGTAAACTATTTGTGTAAGGTGGCCATCCATATGCCAGGGGACTGTCCAGTCTCAATGGCTGTAAAGGCTTGAACTATCATGGCTGTACCGTGACGCTGAAGGAACCTAAACATGGTAGATGCATCACAGGCAAACCAAGGATATCAGCACCATCAGGCTAGCCAGAGCTCCCATTCCTGCCCACTCTTTCAGGTGATTTATGGTGATGGAGAACCATGAAACCAGGCCCTCTGCTAATAGTTCACAGTCACGATGGTCACTCTCAGCTGTTCCATTAGACCATCAAATTCCCCAGTCCAATTGTCTGGCATTATGGCGAACCGTCATTGGCCTTGGAAACACCGACAGGATTCTCCATCTCAGCTCTGATGTCCCCTGTTGTAGCATCAGGAACATCGTGAGGATCAGTAGCAGCACTTTCTTCTTCATTGTTGGTGTTCTTTTTTTTATATTGGGCCTTTCTGGTCAGGTGTTCAGGTACCCACACCGGATCTCGCTGGTCCTGAGGGAAAACACAAACAGCCCCTCGTGCCCAAGTCAGCACGGGATCAGGCCCTCGCCAGAGGCCTGTTAAAATGTCTTTCCATTTCACCATGCCTTTGCAGGCACCACCAGGCTCATAATGCCTGTCAGCTGCGGAACGCCCTTGAGCGTCCAAATTTAAAAAATTAATGGTGAATAAGGCTAGAGAAAGTCTCTCCTTTGGGGTACGGCCGTAGCCAACTCCCCCTTTTTGTTTTTGTAAGCACTCCTTAAGAGTGCGGTGGGCACGCTCTACGATGCCCTGTCCTTGTGGATTATATGGTAGACCATGAACAAGTTGCACCTCCATCTGGTGGCAGAAGGAAGTGACCTTTTGACCCATGTACGCAGGTCCATTGTCTGTTTTTAGCTGGAGTGGTTTTCCCCATGTAGCCCAAGCTTCTAAGCAATGGGCAATGACATTGTGTGCCTTCTCACCAGGCATGGCTGTGGCATGTAGAATCCCTGAACAGGTATCCACTGACACATGTATATATTTAAGAGTTCCAAATTCTGAGATGTGCATCACATCCATTTGCCATACTTTTAAGGGAAGGGGCCCCGAGGATTTATCCCAAAACTCGGGGGGTATGATGGATAACACACTGAGGACAATCAAGTACAATCTGTCGAGCTTCCGCTCGAGAGAGGGAAAATTTATGTTGTAATGCTTTAGAATTTACATGGAAGGACTCATGGAATTTTCTTGCGTGATCTAAAGAGGCGCCTAAAAATGCCCACTCTTGGTGAGTCCATATATCTACTATGGTATTGCCTTTACTTAGTGGTCTAGGCAAGCCTGTATGAGCTCTAATATGTTGTGGAAAGAAACAGGAAGTTCTGTGCTGGATTAACTGTTGCAACTGTCGGAACAGCGCACAGACAGGGCTGGAACTCTTTATGGGTCCAGTGACCTCTAAGACCTTAAGTGCGTTAACAACATAGGCAGAATCTGAAATCAAGTTAAATGGGAAGGGGCACTTTTTGAATACCTCAATTGCTATTTGAAGTTCAACTCTCTGTGGAGTACCAGGAAGGAACTGATGCTGAACAGGTTGCTGACCCTCTACCATATATGCCCCGCAGCCTGTCTTAGAGCCATCTGTGAAAATATTTAGAGCTCTTGGAATAGGTTGAGATGTTGTGACCTTTGGAAAAACTACTGGATGCTCCTTTACTAGCATTTTGGCTGCATTTAATTTTGCAGAGGACAGAGGCCACTGAGGAACCCACACAGGCTCCTCTGTTTTCCACGTGATGGGAATACCCTCCTCAGCAGGCCCTAGGAAAAATCTAGCCCCTGCCTAGGGCTTTGCTGTTGGGCCTGTATGGGGCTCTTTCTTCCCTGTAAATATTTTTCTAGGCCGTAATTTGGATGATAGCCCATACTACTCATCATCTTAGAAGATGCAGGAGAACAGTTATTGCTCAATGTAAAACCCATATCCTTTAGTAAATCTCGTCCCCACAACGATATTGGGAGCTCTAGCACATAGGGCTGTATCAGGCCAGAGTGTCCCTCTTCATCTTTCCATAGTAACTGCCTGGCACTTATATCTGGGGCCCTAGCAAATCCCAACCCTCGTAGGGTCTGGGAGGATGCTTGAATGGGCCAGCCCGATGGCCAATCCTTTTTAGCTATAATGCTTTTGTCAGCTCCAGTATCTAACAGTCCTAAAATTTTCTTGTTGTCAACAGTTAGCTCTAAAATAGGTCTCTGGTTCAAGTCTAAAGACAGAAATGTCAGGTCGGTGTCCGCAGACACAAAACCCCTCTCCCCTCTTCCTTTATATGCCGCAGCAAAGCGATTATGGAGGCTGGGCAGCACAACTAGTTGGGCAATTCTATCCCCAGGGGAGATAGCAGTAATCCCTTTTGGAGACTCCACCATAATTGTGACAATTCCTGTATAGCCAGGTTCAATTACACTTGGGTGGACACGCAGGCCCTTCAAGGCAGTTGAGGCTCTCCCTATTAATAGGCCCACAGTGCCAGGACCAAAGGGTCCTTTAAAATCTGTGTCCACCAGCTGAACTCCCATTTGTGGTGTTAATACGAGTCTGGAGGTGGCACGGAGGTCCAGTCCCGCGGATCCCGCAGTGGCCCTGCAGGGCTCATCATGGGGGGTCGGAGGGATGGCCACTGTTCTAGTTGTGGTCCCTCCTCCCGATTCTCCATTGCCCCATATATTTGAGGGCCCTGAGGTCGGGGGCCCTGTGACCTGTTTTTTGACAGGGGTGGCAAAAGCTGACCGTTAATGTCTCTTACTGAACGACACTCCTTCGCCCAGTGCTTCCCCTTCTTGCATCTAGGGCATAGCCCAGGTTGGGTGGGGCGCTGCCCTGTAGACTCTGCCTTATTCCCCTTTACGGGGCAGTCCCGTTTCAAGTGCCCCACTTTTCCACATTTGTAACAAACGCCCAAATTCTTTTGGCTTCCCCTTTTATTGTGGGTCAGCTGAACCACCGCAGCCACTAAGCCAGCATTGGTCAGTGGTTCCCCCAGCTCTCTACATACTTTCATCCAAGCTTCTATTTCTCTATTCTTATAGGGGGTGATGGCTGCTCGGCACTCCTTAGTGCATTGCTCAAACACAAGTTGTTTAATCAAAGCATCACCATGTCTGAATCCCCAAATATTCTACCCGCTGCTTCCATCATCCTAGCTACGAAGTCAGAGAAGGGTTCCATGGGGCCTTGTAAAATTTTTGTAAGCTTGCCCCTCACTTCCCCTTTGTTTGGCATGGCTTTCCATGCCTTAATGCCAATTTTGTTAATTTGTCCATAAACTTGAGGTGGGTAGCCTGTTTGCGCATTAGCAAAACGGCCTTGGCCGAGCAACATGTCTCTGTTCCAAGCCTGATGTCCTGTGGCTTGATTAGCAGCCTCCTCCTCTGTAGCAAACTCCATTAGATAAACCTTCCAA
>PVKA01035465.1:0-22605 GCA_004027165.1 Ctenomys sociabilis
TTGAGCCTAACTTTACCTTGTTTGGGTATACTCTGCCACTGCCTTCCTGAGGGCCTATCATTTGTATCCACGCAGTGCTCTCTGATTGGGTTATAAACATTATAAAGATTGCTGTACAAGGAAATTAGACATGCTTGCACGATAGGAGCCGCGGATAGCGGACACATGTAGAGGCTTGCATCACACCCGATAAAGGCTTGCTGAACCTCGTTTGTGAGTGTCTGAGTGTCTTCTTCCATGGGACGGGAGTGGCGATGGACAGTAATTTAAAATCAGATGTCAGAAAGTGTCAGTACCTTTTGACAGTTGAAGAGAATAATTAATTGCTGTTTCTAGTTAAAGATAATTTCCTATATTTTATAAATTTTATTAAAAATGCTAACCATTGTCCAAAGCTTGTTCTCTACAAAATGTACAAAATATCAACTGCATGTTTCATAAACAAAAGTTTTATAAAGAATACTAACTACTGTCAGTAAAAATTAATTCTTGCAAAAAATATACTGAATATCTATTAAGTGTAAATCACTGCTTTGAGAACTTGAAGGAAAATGACAAGATACTCAAAGAGTAGTAAGAAAGGTATGATTAGTCACATCGGGATCCTATTAATTGTCCTGTTTTTGTACTTCAGGAGGTATGATGACAACTTAGAACAATGTCAGTGAATATAAATGCCTAGGTGGAGGTAGGGACTGAGAACTACTCAATTTCCTGCAGCTGGTCTTTGAGCTATCTTATCTTGATAGCAAAAAGGCCCATGGGACTGTGGCCCTTGGTGCACTGAAGTCTTAGCATTGGGTTGGGTTTAAAACCTTTTCCAGATAGCAAGTTTGACATGGTCTAAAGCACTGCACAATGGTACAAAGGAGTCCAAGATTCAAGGGCGCTGATCCATAGTTTCTTTGTGACCTCAGGAGAGTTACTTTCATGCATATATTATGTAAAACTCTAGAGAGGACTAATGATATCATACATTATTACAAGCATGTGATAGTTCCATTTCTGTTTCTTCTTTATTAAAAATTAAATGATTATTTGATTCTCATATGAGAATCATGAATTTCATAACATTAAGCTAGTAAACAAACTTTTTTGAAAATAAACAAATACAGAGATTTTAGTTAATTTGATAGTTGATGTTATTGCTACAAACAAATTTGGTGCTAAAATAATATTTGTCCTTATTTTGCGGAAAAGGAAAACATGAGGAATGCCATCTTGTTATTTTTGAATGATGTTTCAGAGGGATGAGATTTAAATAGTCTCACAAAGTTTTTTTCAGACAAAAAATTTTCTTTTGGCCCACAGGATCCTGATATGACCCACAGCCCAGGCCAGGCATGTGAGTGAAATGACCTGGGCCCTCTGGATCCTCATTCAACCCAGAGGCCAAGCCCAGCATGGAACCTGCAGCAGAACTCCTTGAAAAGAGGCTAGACGCAAGCCCCACTCTGCCGATTCAGGAGCACAACACCTTACCAGAGTGGCACAGAGGATTCAACTCCAAAGGCTGCAACAGGAAGAAGTAGAGCACAGCAGCCAGAACAAAGCCACCCCCACCTGGATGAGTTAGAACATGGGAAGATCTGGACCTAGTGCTAAGGTAATAACTCTTTCTAAGCTCTACACCAAAGGTCAAAAGACAGTGCTGTAGAAAATGACAAACAGATGAAAACAAATGCAGTCTCAGGCCCCAAGTCCACCCAATACAAATGAAGAAGAGACTAGCATAAAAGAAATTGGAAATCACACACTTGAAATCTCTGAAATAACAGCATGTGAAGTAAAGAAACAACTGCAGGAAGGTATAGAGAAAATCAGATCAGAAATAATTTCTCAAGTAAAAAAAAGAAATGATAACTATAAGGAAAGAAGTACTAAGTGCTTCTGAAGAAAACAATGATGAAAAATAGAGCAGAATATAAAAATGATGGAATCCTTGAATAAGCAATATAGGAAAGAAATAGAATTTCAATTAAACACAGGAGAATAAGAGGTATACAAAAGCAGTCTTTCCGTTCTTCTTTTGTATACAGCAGCAAGATATTTCCATCAGCATACTCTACAAATGGACTTCTCCTGCACCTTATGGGTCATGATTCTATCTGATCAATAGGGTGGATATCAAGGAAATAGCAGTAGGTCAGTCCCACAGGTGACATCTAGCCACCAATAAGTATTATGGACATTATCTCTGTCTACAACACACTAGAAATTTGTGCTGTATCCTATCCCCAAACTGTTAGAAGTGCTGGTCATTTATTTGTCATTATTCCAGCATTTATCTTATGTTTTATTTTCAGTAATTCTTTAATACCATGAAAACTTTTTCTTAGTTCAATTGTTTTGAAACATTTAATTTTTAAGTAAGTAGTATTTAATTTTATGAATATTGCTTCATCTTAATTTTTGTTTTAAGATTTGTGCTGTATATTTGACTTACAATCAATTTATTTTTTTTCTTACAATCAATTTAAAAGACATGATATGATATTTTCTCCTAGTATTAGAAACTTTACAAAGTATATTTCAATTTTCCACTGACTTTATATTACTTCTTCTCTATCTTTTATACACACACACATATATATGAAAAAGATATGTGTATAACTCGACATAAGATTGATACTATTTCGTAGAAATCGTTAATGACCTTTTAAATGGATTCATCTAATATATTTTACATAGTCCAGCATAACCATCATTTTGAGGGTTCTTTATTCTTCATCCAGGCGCATGCAGCAACTTCTCCTACCTTGTGAAATATGCTCTTTGCTATTTCCTATATGCTGCATCTGGAGGTATTAGAATATTTCTAGTTTGTATAACTGGAAATATTCTACTTTTAGTCTTCAAAAGTATATTTGCTAAGTATAAAATTCAAAGAGGAGGACAGCTCTGTTTTTTTTTTTTCCTTTTTTTCAGTCCTTTAATAAGATGCTATTTAATTTTTTTCTTCCATAGCTAATTTTTTATGTATATGCTTTAATGATTTTTTTTCTTTAAAATAAGTTTGGGCAATTTCATTTTTGTGTATCTGCATATGATTTTATTCAAATTTCTTGTCCAAAAAGTTCATTTTTCTTGGAAATGCAGTGTTATAAGAGTTCAACTAAATTCAGAAATTTTAAATCTTTAAATATTTATTGCCTACCTCTTTCCACTTTGAGAATTCTAATTATATGAATATAAGTTTCTTGGTTTTGACACAGAATGAGCTATTACTGATCCATAAATTCTTCATTTTTATTTTGAACAATTTTTGTTGTCATATCCATTTGTTTGTAAATAATTTATTTACAATGTGCAATCTATTATTAATCTCATACAATTTATTCATCTCAGAAATATTTCTTTGAAAATCTCTGTCTATATCTTATATCTTTCACATTTCAGTATTTGTCTACAATTTTTAGTATGTTATATAATTATTGATTTTCAATAAAGTTAATGAAAAAAAATTTTATAAACAAACTCAAATTGTTTTTAGACCACTGAATTTTGCTGAAAATTTAAATAAGTCTCTGTCTCAGTTTAGACTAAGCTCTTTTCTATGTGTAAGTTTTTGTTTTCAAAACGCATTTTATTACTGTCAAATCATACAGAGGATGTAAACCAGGAATTTCAACTCTCCTAGTTCTCACTCATTTGTCACTCTTCAGTGGCTTCCCACCAGGAATGAAACAAATCTAAGCTCCCATCTGTACTCACAGAGCTGGCAGAAGCTCAGCCATCCTCAGCCACCTATCTCCAAGTCTTCTTTGTTATTTTGGCCTTCACGTCTTTTATAAGCGGCCTGAGCTCAGCCCTCCCATCAGGCCTTGATCCTTCCTGTTCCACCCACAGTGCTCTTCTCCTACCCTGAGTGACACCTCCCTCCACCATTCAGACTTCAGCACCAGTGTTCTCTCCTCTGAACAGGCTGCCTAACTCCATCATTCAAAGTACACGCCTCAGCCTGACCAATTTCTTTCCTTTTGCCCTGATCTTTTCACTCATAGTACTTCTTAATTCATAATATTTATGTTAACTTACAAATCTCATATTGTAAGTTTATTCTTTACTATGACCTAAAATCCAAGGGGCTAGACCCCTTGTCTACATTTGCTGGCAAATAATAATTGAATGATTAAATGAGCATTATTCCATCCTACTTTAAAATATCTCTAAAAGAGGATAAAATTTTAACTGTTCAGCTGAATCAGCTTGCAAATAATTTTTTCTCATATCTATTCAAAATTCTTTATCTTCTTTTTTTTTTTTTTTTTTTGAGACAGGATCTTATGATGTAATTCAGGGTGGCTTTGAATTCACAATGATCCCCCTGTGTTAGCCTCCTGAGTGATGAGATTACAGGTGTGACACCATGACATCCAGCTAAAATGTCTTATTGTTTAGGTAGTGATTTTTTGTTATGTTCTTCTTAGAATAATTTCTACATTTGAAGTTTTTCCTTTCAGGGAAAATTTGGTTTCTTTAATGATCATTTGGTTTTAATATTCTGACAATGTGGAGGTCTGGTTCCTCCCTAATGCCCTTTGATATTTTCATCTTGCTCCATGTTTTAGAGACTTGGAAAAGTATTTCTTATATGATCAATGTTCTTACTAGTCTTGCATACATATTAATCATCATTTAATTGACAAAAGGACAGGTTGATGACTAACAATATTTTACCTTTTCATATTGAAACTTAGAAATTTATTTTTATTCATACATGCAGAAATACTAAAACTGTATTTCTTAAAGTCATAATTTCCTACTTTCAGCCTTTTTAAAATAAAATGATCTAATGTTTCTAGACTTATAAATGCAACTGGAGAACCTTAAAAAAACATAACTATAAAACAAATGTTTTCTTCAAATACTAATTCACAATTAATTCCTTTTTGTTCTCTCTTTGCGAGCAGTTTCAGTAGTCTGGTGTGCCTTTTTTGGAGGGGACCGCTGACATCGGGACTAAATCTAGTCAAGAGTGTTTGACATTAAAGAGCCGTATATGACATGCCTGACTCCATAACACTTTTAAAGCAGTATTTTAAAGGATTCAAAAGAAATTAGCTTCCATTTCATGAGTATGGTTAAACATTTATTTTCTCTGCAAACAGGAAGAATATCATAAAGGGATAAATTCTCCAATATTAGCCAGATTTCTTCTGATATTAAATATCCTGGGTAGAAAAGAGGAAAGAATTTTCTGAGAAGTATAGATCATTTGTCTTATTATTTTGCCAAAATTCAAATTTGTGCAGCTTTTTACCCTTCTCAAAGTCTTTACTGTATGATTTTTTCTAGCAATCAGAATCTGAAGATTTATTGATACTTCTTTTGCTTAGTGGGAAAAAAAATCTAATGTATAAAAAAGAATCACTCAAGGATCTTAATAACAATATCATTTAAGAAAAAAATATACCAAAAAAGTCCCTAATGTATCTTAATAGCTGAATATTATTTAGTGATGTCTTGAAAATTGTCTTTTCTTTCTTCTTCTGCTAGCAGTGAAAGTGATGGGCAGATAGGACTTTTGAGCAGATTCATGTGTAAATCCTATTTCCCATGCTCATTCGGACTTTCACTGCATTATTTATCGTCCAGCGTTGCCACCAAAGTTAATCTATGTCAAGTCCTCATTGCAACTACATAAGCCATATGCTTTGCTTCTGTTTTCTTTCATCATTTGGCTTAGTACTATCCAAATTAATTTTCCAATAAACTACCTATAGACATTCTCCAGGGATGCCATGCCCTTCGAACAGTCCATTCCTGGCCTCCCTGATCTTCTTTCCCTTTCTGCACTGTGAATTCTTTTACCTTGCCCATCCTAGGACTCATTCTTCAAGATCTAGTTCAATGAAATTGCCATCATCTCCATCTCTCTCCTATCCAATAACCCAATAACTTCTGCCCATATGCAGAAGAGATTTCATCTTCATGGAACATCAAAATTTCAAACATTTCTCAAACCTATTAGCACTCTACATAGTCAGTGACAAATAATTATATCCATTGATTAATTTATTTGCTACAGGTAGATTTCATGTCCTAATTGAAGAAAAGTGACAAGTAATGGTGAGAACTGAGGTTACCTAAGAGTCATAGAAAATACTGTAGCACGGACCCATATAACCAGGGACTAGGCCAAGTAGGCAGCAACTTATTACTATTAACAAATTGAAGAGGTAGGATCTTGCAATAGACTCAAAAAAAAAAAAACTGTATATCATACAGTTATACCTGTATGATACCTCAGAGAAGTAGTCATGTCTTAAGGATTCTAAATGCTGGCAATAAAGCAACTCACCATAGGCAATTACAAGTATCACCCCAGGAATTAAACTTTAAAAAAGAACATGAGAAGCACTTCAATAAGATGCAACTCTATAATCCCAGCACCCGGGAGGCTGAGGCAGGAGGATTGTTGTGAGTTCAAGACCAGCCTGAGCTACAAAGTGAGCTTAAGGCCAGCCTGAACTGCATAGTGAGACCCTGTCTCAAAAAGACAAAAAAAAAAAAAACAAGATGCAACTCTAGACATCCAGCTCACCAAAGGCAAACCTAGAGAGCAATGAGGTGGGATGATCTGAAAGCCACCCACCAAGCCTCTCTGAAGTGGTAACAAGGCAACTGAATGAGGCTCTAAAAAATTAAATCATAAATAATTTCTCAGATAACCAATGAGAAGCTGTCTACAGTGGAAACCACACTTAGTGACTAGAGCAGATAGAAACAAATTAATAATAACAATAATAATAGTCATAATAATAATCAGAGAAGCTTAAGAAAATTATGGAAGATAAACATATTGAAACAGATATCCAGGAGAATAAAAATTCCTTTGACAGTATCCGCAAAAACTAGGTCAACGAAAAGATAAGATCTCAGAAGACAAGATTGTGGCAAGTGATCATGAAAAGAATGATTTCTTAAAAGCAGCAAGAGAACATGAGAAATCAATGCAGATGCTTCTAGGTAAAGCAAAGAAGAATAATTTAAGATTTAAAGAGGCAATAAAAAAGCATGAGATAACACAAATGATATTTTAAAAAAAAATCACAGACACCATGGTAGAAAGCTTCCCCCATAGAGAAATGGAATTTGACAAATAGTTCAGTGAGGCATATAGTATTTCAATTAGCCACAGTAAAAATAAATAAGTAAATAACTTATGGCCAGGCACATCATAGGCAAGATTCCAGAAATTCAACACAAGAATAGAATATTACTGCTTAGGCAAGCATGGAGACTGGTTTGATTCCTGACACTATGCCAGCCCTGCCTCTGGTCATGCTAAGCTGGCCACCAAGACTGGGCACAGTGGTGCATGACTATAATCTCAGTGCTAGGAAAGCTGAAGACAGGAAGATTACTATGAATCCAAGCTGCATAGTGAGACTCCAATCCAAATACTTAAAAAAGAATAGACTATTAAAAGCTATTAGATAAAAGAAACAAATCACCTATAAACCAAAGCCCAACAGAAAAACAGCTGAATTCTCAGCACAAACCCTCAAGTCAAAGAGCCTGGAGTCAATGGGATACCCATCTCTGACAAAAACTAAACAAAAAAGGGGATACAAATGAAGGACCATTTTTTATCTGTATATACAGAATAGTTAGGCTAGATATACAACTACTTTCTCTTAATTCAATGAGAAGAAAGATTTGTATTAATAATGTTTGGATAGGATATCATGTCTGAATCTTGTTCTATGAAGAACCACTACAAAGATAACAATGTGCAATGTGTCAATTATTGAAACTGTCCTACTAATCGGTTTTGAAACTGTTTCATTGCTCTTTATTTTTCAATAAGGTTAATTTTAAAATGACAAAAAATATAGGATGCACTATGAATACACTTTTCTTTTTGCTTTTTAATTTTATTTCTTTCTAATTTTGTTAATTTCCCATAGGATCTTGATGATGTTGAAAACATCCAAATGCATGTATGTGCTCAATTTAATATTTTATGCAAGAGCGTGTGTTAGACCACTGGTGGTGGTGGGGCAATTCTGACAGCTGAAATAAACCTAAGCAGTGGATGAAATGGAAGTCAGATAACTGATTCAGAGTCACCGCATCCCAACATTTGAGAAGTGTCGCTTGAAACACCTTATTCATGTTAAGAAAAAAAACAACATGGATGTTGATATTTTTCTTCATATTCTAATCAATGTTCTACTACAAAATTGAAACTAAAACCTTTTGATACACTGCCAAAACCCCAAAGAGCTTGGAATGAAGTGTCTCAATTTCTAAAGGAAAACAACACTCAATGCAGATTGATGTACCCTGCAAAAGTGTCTTCCAAAACTGATGGAGAAATAAGATATGATGAAGAACACTGAGGACATGTATGGCCGCCAAATCAGCACTCCAAAATGAAGGACATTCTAGAAAGAGTTAACAAAGAGTCATCAAGAGATATCTCCATGAAACACAACAGAAAGAATCTGCCGGGTAAGGTACACAATTAAACAGAGGGAGAGATAAAAAAGGAATAGGCAATAATAAGAAAATAAGATGAAAATGGTGTGTCAATACATACCAATTATAACCATCAATGAACATGGTCTCCTCTCACCAGTCAAAAGACACAGACTCTCAGAATGGATCAAGAAGCAAGATCCAACAATGCTGAACAGAAGAGACACAGTTAATTGGAAAGTGAAGTCATAAGCTGAGAATCAAACGATAGGAAACATTATTCCAGGCAGCAGGAACCCAGAAAAAAAGTAGCTATTCTAATTCCAGACAAAGTGAATTTCACAAAAAGACTACTTAGGAGAGGTTTAAAAAGTGAGTACATACTTGTAAAAAGAGTAAGAAATAGCAACCATAAACATATATATAGCAAATGCCATTGCACCCAACTGTATAGAAAAAAAAAATTAAGAGCCAGGCGTGGTGGCGCATGCCTGTAATCCCAGCACTCGGGAGGCTGAGGCAGGAGGATTGTTGTGAGTTCGAGACCAGCCTGAGCTACAAAGTGAGCTTAAGGCCAGCCTGAACTGCACAGTGAGACCCTGTCTCAAAAAAGACAAAAAAAAAAAAGAAAAAAATTAAGAGGCATGAAAAATCAAATAAGCACTAAGACAATTGTACTGAGGGAATCTCAATACCACACTGTCATAAGAGGACAGAGGAGAGATCAACTACAGAAAAAAAACTCAAAAATGGAATATTAGAACTGAGCCAAACTTTTAAACAAATGAATTTAGTAGATGTCTACAGATTGTTCCAACCCACAACATCAGAATACACATTCTTCTCAGCTGCACATGAAACATTCTCCGAAACAGACCACATACTAACCCATACTACATGCTTAAGTAAATCAAAGGAATGGAAATTATTCCATGCTTATTATCAGAGCATAGTGCAATGAAATTGGAAGTCAAGGGCAAAAGAAACCATAAGACTTTCATAAATACATAGAAATTAAGTAGTACCCTCCTGAGAAACCAATAGGTCATAGATGAAATTGAAGAAGAAATTATACAGTTCCCACAATTAAATGAGAATGAGAATAAAATATACTGGAATTTATGAGGTACAATGAAAGCAGTCCTGAAAGGGAAATTTGTAATAGTGAATAGCCATGTCAGGAAAACAAAGCAAATGAAAATAAACAATTTAATGGTGAATCTTAAACTTCTAGGGAAAGAAGAACAGGCTAAGCCAAAAGCCTGTATGAAGGAGAAAATTTTAAATAGCAGAGAAGAAATTAATACATTGAAGACTAAAAATCAATGAAAAGAATCACCATGCAGGCACGGTAGCACACCCCTGCAATCCCAGAACTCAGGAAGCTGAGACATGTGGACTTCTGTGAGTTCAAGACCAGCCTGTGCTACAAAGTGAGCTCGGCACCAACCTGAACTGTATAGCAAGACCCTTGTGTCAAAAAATGATCAAAAAGAAAGAGAGGGAGGGAGGGGGAGAGAGAGAGAGAGAGAGAGAGAGGAATCAATGAATCAAAGATTAGGTTATTTGAGAGTAAATAAAATTAACAAACCCTTAGCCAATCTTATCAAAAAATAGAAAAAACACTCAAATCCATCAAGTAGGAATGAAAATCGTGAACCACAGCAGACCCTGTAGAATCCAGAAGATCATCTATACCTACTTTGAAAATTTATTCTCTAATAAGATGGAAAATGCAAAAGAAATTGACAGATTCCTAAATACATATGAATTACTAAAGCTGAATCAAGAAGGTATACAAATCCTTAATGAGCCATACCACTCAATGACATTGAAGATGTGATCAAAACCTACCCAGAAAGTAAAGCCCAGGCTCTGACAGACTCACTGCTGAATTCTTCAAGAAATTTACAAAAGGCTAACCACCTCTACTCTCAAACTCTTTAATGAAATTTAAAGGGGAATAATACTCTAAAATTCATTCCTAGAAGCAAGCATTACCCTGATACTAAAACTGGAGGAGGGGCCAGGGAAATGGCTCAGTAGAATAAGTACTTCCCTGGCAAGCACAAGACCTGAGTTCAAAAAAAAAAAAAAAAGGATTACTGTTAAATCTGGAGAAGGATGCAACTAAAAGTGGAATTACAAGCCAAACTCCTAATGAACACAGATGCAAAAATACTCAATAAAATACTGGCAGACAGAATGCAACAAATCGTCAAGAAGATTATATACCATGACTAAATGGGATTAATCTCAAGGATGCAGGGATGGTTCAATATGTGTATTAGACATACTTTATCAACAGAACCAAGGACAAAATGTTATGATCATCTCAACTCATGTAGTAAAAGCTTTTGACAAAGTCAGTCACTCGCCCATGATAAAAAAAAAAACCCTACAGAAAGTTATGATAGATGGTCTTTATCTCAATTTGATAAAAGTCACCTATGACAAACCAATAGTGAACATCATGCTTAAATGAACAAAAATTGAAAACTTTCTCTCCAAAATGAGGATCAAGACCAGGATTTCCACTGTCTCTAACCTTATTCTAGAGCAATTTTAGCCAGAGCAATTGGACAAGAGAGAGAAATAAAAGAAATAAAGATAGGAAAGGAAAAAGCTAAATTATCATTATTTGCAAATGGCATGACATTCTACAAAAAGACTCCATTAAAATACTGCTAGGTTTAGTAAGAAAATTTAATAGCATAGCTTGATACAAAGTCAACCCTCAAAGCTCAGTAGCATTCCTGTGTAGAGAGAGAGAAATTGGGAATCAATATCTTTCCTGATAGCATAAAAAAACAACTTAGTAGTCAAAAGAACTCTACATAGAAACCTACAGTACTCAGAAAAAGGAGAGCAGCTATCAAAAATTGGAAAAACTATCAAAAATGGAAAGCAGCTATCAAAAAATGGAAAGACATCCTTTGCTATTGGGTAAGAAGAACCAATGTAATGAAAATGGCCATACCCCAAAGTCATTTTACAGATTCAGTGCAATTCCAACCAAAATTCCAATAGCATATCTCACAGAATTAGAAAACTCCATCCTAAAATCTGTTTAGAACCAGAACAGACCTAGAATAAGAAAAGCAATTACATGCAACAAAGGTGAGATGGGAGCGTCACAATCTCACACTTGAAATTATGCTGTAAAGCTACTCTGATAAAAACAACATGGTACTGGCAAAAAAACAAACCCAAAGATCAGTGCAACACATTAAAGGTACAAGAACAAGTCCAGATATATTCAGTCACCTTGTATTTGACAAAGATGCCAAACAAATTCACTGTAAGAAGAATGGCCTCTTTAATAAATGCTTTTGAAAAAACTGGCTCTGCACATGCCAAAGACTAATATTGGACCCATTTCTTTTACCATGCAATAAACTAAAGTCAAAATGGACTAAAGATCTAAATATTAAAAAAACAAACATTAAATCTGCAGGAAGACATAGTATGTAAGACTTTGGTGTAGGCAAAGAATTTATGAATAAAATCCCAGTCTCAGGGCTGGGAAAATAGTTCAGTAGAATAAGCATCTGCCTGGCTATCATAAGGTCCTGAGTTCAATCCCCAGTAGTGAAAAAAAATCACACAACAATTATCACAAAGAATTAACAACTGTGATCTCATCTTAATAAAAAATATTTTGAATGACAAGAGAAACAATCAACAAAGTAAAAAGATGGCTCACAGTATGGGAAAATATGTTATCCAACTGTTCCTCAAAGGATTGCTGTTAAAAACATATAAAGAACTCAAAAAAATCAGATATCCTAAACTTAAAGACCCAATCAAAGTTGGGCATCTGAGATGAATATACACTTTCTGTATGGAGACTTACAAACAGCAAATAAATATATGAAAAAATATTCAACATTAGTCATTGATCATTTCAGAGATACAAATTAGAGATTTCATCTCACACTGGAATAATGGCTACCATTAAGAAGAAATCAGTCAGTGACAAACACTACAGGGGCTGTGGGAACCCTTCTCCACTACTGGTGTGAATGTAGACTAGTAGAGTCACTGTGGAAATCAGTGTGGAGGTTTCTCAAAAAACTAGGATTAGAGGTCCCATTTGACCCAGCTATTGTACTTCTGGGTATCTTCCCAGAAGAATTAAAAGGATTTTACCACAGTGATATATGTATACCCATGTTGATAGCAGCACAATTTATATACCTAATCTTAGAAATAACTCCAATGTCCATCAATTGAAGAATGGATTTTAAAAGATGTGCCTTTTCATAAATGGAATACTATGCAGCTATAAAGCAGGATAAAATGGAGATTTTTAGGATTTGTAGGTAAATCGATGCAAATTGAGATCATACTCATAAGTCAAATAAACCATATGTACATGTGTAAACATCACATTGCCTTCCTAGTGTAACTTATATGAAGATAAGAGTACACAATGTATTAACCATTATTATCCTCCTATTATCTTATTTTTGACTTTTTTCCTCTGTTTAAATTTAAAAAAGAGAGCCAGGGAGATAGCTCAATAGAATAAGTGCTTGCCTGGCAAATGCAAGGTCCTGAGTTCAATCCCTGGAACTAGAAAAAAAAAAAAGATTTAAAACAGAAAGATGATTACAGGTTCTACCACTATTCTGTGCATTTATTCTAACACACTCTGAGGTTTAATTTGTGTGAAATTGACAATCATACTAATAACCATGTCACTAATATTCTTTATGCTTAAAAATAAATGACTATCTTTCATGACCTTAGCGTTTTAAACTCAAGTTTTAAAATATCCATCCATAATCACTCACTTTAACATAAGAAACATCTCAAAAATATACAGAAATATATACTAGATTCTCATAATTAGAAATGTGCCCTTTAAAAATAAATTTATATGCAAAATTCAGAAAAGAGGAAAATTACAATTTGGCAGATGTTTGTAAGTTCCCGTCTATGACACATAATGCTTTTGGATAATATCTGGTCCATCTAGTCTATTTTTTAATTCTTTAATTAATTATTTGATAATGGGCACATTAACATGACATGATTTGGATAATGCATTACAATCATAAGAGAAAAATTAGGCTATAGAGACTATTCTAAATAATTTTATTTCTTTCAGCTCTAATAGTAACCAAGGACCAAATTATCTCTTAGGAATAAACACATGCCTCATTCATGCTTGCATTATTTAATGTCACTTCTAATAATATGCTAAATGTTTCAGCATCATCCATTATTTCCAGTTAGTAGTGCTTTTCTGTGTAGAAGCTATTAAATCCATAGTGTCATGAGACAAAAGATTATGTTAAATGTATTTCAAATGAGTTTAAAGAAAAATTGGTAAAATATTCAATATAAGATAAATAAAATGATAACTATAAAGAACATGAGAAATAAAAAAAAATAACTCCCCAGGGGTATAGATCAATGGCACAGTGCCTTCCAGGCAAGTGCAAGGTCCTGAGTTCTATTCCCAGTACCAAAAGGAAAAGAAACAAAGAAATTAACTTCCTTAAATTGATACATACTGCTCACACACACTATGCAAAAATAATTACCAAAAGAAATCCAGTTATACAATGCTAAAATCACACTTAATGGATCATCTTCATCTTTGATAAGTGTTTCTTGTTATTAAAATATTTCATCATTAATAAAATCTCTGGAGTATGTTGATGAATGCTATTTTGAAAAGAACAACACAATGTTATATTTCCTATGTGATGAAAGATAGATTATCCTGTATATAATGGTCACCAGGGGATAGATAAATTACTATTTTATTCCTATGACTCAGTTTTACATCACACATAGTCTTAGTTCTTTATTTTTTAATTTCTTCCTTTGAGGTTGCAGTCAGCAGTTCCAAGAGTAGAGAACAAGGAAACCAGTAGTCTCATAAAGGTCAGTCTTAGTCATAGAAAAAGGAAATAGGTGTTTGTGGGTGTGATTTCACATGGTTGAAGAAATGGTCCTCTTCTGAAAATACCCTCTCATTAATCTCAACATTCACTCCACAGTGTCTGAGTGACACAATCCTTAAGCCCAGGTATCCAACAAATAGAAAACACATATATGTTCAAAGCAAATATGAAGCATTTATGAAACAAGAGTTCATATCAATTCCTAACGTATAGGTACCATCTTTTCTCTGCATTTTCTAAAGTAAAATGAAGTTTAAAAATTAGGAGCAAAACAATAGACCTAAGGCCAGGGAAATAGCTCAGTAGAATAAGTGCTTGCCTGGTAAGCATAAGGGTCTGAGTTCAATCCCCAGTTCCACCAATAAAAAAAAAGCCAAAGACCTGAAAGGTTATTCATTGTGAACTTTGAGAGTACTTATTTATTCATAATTTGCAGACCTTCATAATTATTCATAATAATTCATAGTTATTGATAATTGTCATGCATAGTAATGGCAATAATAATATATTTAGAGTGAAATACCAGTAAAAATAGTACATTTCAAAATCTTTTGCTTGTAGTTGGTATAGTATTGAAAGGAAATAATTGGCCTTGGTTGGCTTTTTTTTTTCTTTATATTTAGGACAGGGTTTGTAGGGTCTCATTTCATAGATCGGACTCATAGTGATCCTCCGTGGAGTGCACTGAGACGGCGACTGAGACTGGGCATGGTGGTGCATGGCCTGTAATCCCAGAGCTTGGGAGGCTAAAAACAGGAGGATCACTATGAGTCTGATCTGTGTAGGGACACCCTGTAGACCCTGTAGACCCTGTAGACCCTGTCCTAAATACAGAAAGAAAAAATCTCAAGGCTACCAGAGACTTGAAATCCTACATTCTTACATTTTAGTACAAACCAGAAGTTTTCCTCACTACTTACTTTGATAGCACTTTGCAGCTAGAAAATCACTTTTCCATTACCGTTGTCACTGCCTTAAAAAATTCTTCTTTTGAGGGTGCTGGAAATAATGTAGTTGCGTCTTTTCTCTGTATATAAGTAGTATCATTTGTTACCATGCCCATCCCTGAGTTTGTTATTTTCTTAATTCTATTTGATGTTATTGTTACTGCTGATTGTACGACTTTAGCCAAAGTGACATTAGTGTTCTGAACAGCTGTTTTTCCTGGTGTTCCAAGATCGAGACTAAGAGTCATAGAAGATGCTGTGGTATTGTGCCAATGAACCAGGGGCTGGGCCAAACAGGCAGAACTTCTCATCATCCACAAACTGAAGAGGTGAGATCTTCCAACAGATCAAAACCCAAAATCCAGCTACACCTGAAAGATACCTCAGGGAAGCTGTCATTTGCAAAGGGTTCTAAATACTAGCAATAAAGTAATCCACCAAAGGCAATTTACAATCACCAAACCAATAATTAAACTGACAAAAAAAAAAAAAAAAGGAGAAGACACTGAAAGCAGATGCAACTCTGGACATCCAGTTCACCAAAGGCAAACCCAGGGGACAATGAGTTGGCACAATCCTCAAGCCACCCAACTGGCCTCCCTGAAGAGCTAAAATCTAGTAGCTTCAGAAATCACTAATTCACAGCCATCACTTCCCAGCCTTTGGCCTAAGATCAAGTTTACTACGACATGGCCAGTGCATAGAGTGCCGCTCTCCAGACTCATCTCTGATAATTTAAAAACAAACAAAAAAAAAGAATAGTGAGCACAGCTGTTTTCATAAACAAGTACGAAACTGTCTTTAGCAGTAAGAAATCCTTACTTGATTGAAGTAAACACAAAATAAAAAAGTCACAGCTCAGCATTGTCCGGTCACCAGTGGTGTCACTTGATTTCCTTCCCCTTTTATGACAGAAGGAAAAGAGTTCTCAAGTGCACGAGGAGTGAACCAATCTGCTCCTTTCTTCAATTAGACTTTACAGTAATGATAGAGCAAAGGACTTAAAATATGTGATTGTGTGCAAATTTGTAGAGATACAGAAGGAAAGAGTACTATTCTAGGGCCAGCCAGATAGCGCAGCAGATTAAAGTGCCTACTTAGGCAGACTCAGCAACTAGGGTTTGATCCTTTGCATGCCACGCCGGCCCCACCTCCAGGACATACTGAGGCAGTGACTGAGACTGGGCGTGGTGGCACGTGCCTGTAATCCCAGCCCTTAGGAAGCTGAAAACAACAGGATCACTGTGAGTCCCATCTGTGTAGTGATATCGCATAGACCCTGCACTAAAATACATTTTAAAAAAAGAATTCCATTTTGATTTTGAACCAAAGCAAGTAAAGGTAATTTCAAAGATAGGTCTATTCAAAATATTCTAAATTAAGGATATAAGTTATTTTAAGTGAAAGAGGCACAAATGGCCATCCACACACGGTAATCAGAAATATATATACATATATATATGTATGTATTTTTTTTTTCTGGGGATTGAACTGAGACACTTGTACTTGCCAGGGAAGCACTTATTCCCTGAGCCATCTCCCCAGATCCAGTACTATATTTTAACGAGTTCAGTTTTACAGATTAAAAAGAAAGTGTATGCCTGAATTATATCCAAAAATTCAATAATTATTTTCCTAGTGGATGACCGTAGTACTAGAAGCCGACATAATATCCTGTCCAACCACCATTAGTGCAGATCTTGCCTCTCATAGGATTATCTATCCCAACTGTACTCTCTATACACACACATCATGATTTTTTCTTTCTACACCCCTTCCTTTGTCTACACCTGTCAAAGGTGGGCACTCCATTGACATTCAACTAACTTAGGTGCTTGAACTCGACACCACAATCCAACTGCTAAAATAATAATCTGTAAATATAATATCATGTATGCACCTTGTACAATACCAAAACATTATGAAAACAGTTTGCAATGCATTAATTTGTCGAATCTGTATTGTTAAGGTGTCTTGAAACTGTGTGATTGACATTTGTAGTTCAATAAAATAAATAAATAAATAAAAATAAAAATAAAAGTGTAGATCATTTCATGGAAAAAAAACTGGAAGAAATTATTTTATTTTATTTTTTATTACTAAAAGTTTTCTAAATTAATAATAACTTTTACTAGCACCAGACCATGTATAGTTAAAGAAAAAATAAATGTACACCAGACATTCCAGAGCCCTTACACTCTGTCATAAAATTTTAAAAGTATATTTAAAAGGCCATAGGTCTATTTTCACATGTATATAACAAGTTGTATTATGGTAACTGACTATAAACCTTGGCAAAGCATTATAGTCTCATTTTTATTTTATGAAAATTGCTTGCATTTAATTTATATGCTATGTGGTAGCACACACCTGTGGTCCCAACACTCAGGAGGTTGAGCCAAGAGGATCTTAGGGAGTCTGAGACCAGCCTGGGCTACAAAGTGAGTTCAAGGCCAGCCTGAGCTGCATAGTGAGACCCTGTCTCAACAAGACAAAACAAAAATTATATATAAAATACATACATATAAATGTCATTAAAATGTAAATAGATGTATACATGTATCACATATACACCAATGCACTTTATACATGTATTCATGAATAGGAATATAAATACATATGATATGCTGGCAGAAATGTGTTTACAATATATTTTCATATATCACTACGCATTTCTTTGCCTTTTCATAGGCAGGAACATTTTATAACCCAACATGAGGCATCTGTCAAAGACACAGCAGTTCCATAAATTCTAGCTTGGCTACTTCCTCCACCGTGGATTTAAGAAACACATTTGATGATTCACACACACAGCAGAAGAATAACCTTGACAGTAAAATGACTTCAAGCTCTCTAAACTCATAAATCAAAGGCAATCAACCCTTTCAAACAAGTAATCCATGCAAGAGAACATCTAAAATTTGAGAAAGCCGCTCTGCATGGGAGCACTGGCCCAAAAGCAGACTTCATTTGCATTGTTTTCACACACTCACATAGAAATCCATCCTATTTGCAAGGAAAATACTTTGAAGCTTTATGATGTTAACTATAATTTTTCTTCCAATTCTTTGTTTTTTGAAATGTGTTAAGAAAGGGATTAATCAATAGGAATAAGTTAATTACTTTCCACAGTTAACCGTATTAGCCAGAGGAGAGTTTCTCAATCTGTTACATGCATATCAATCACCTGAAGACCTTATTAAAATGCCACTTTTGATTCAGTAGGTCCGGGACAAGACTGCATGTCGGGCAAGTTTCCAGGTGCTATTCAGCTGGCCTCTTATTACATATCAGCGGACTGGAAAACTACATCCATGGGCACTGGCTTCTGTTTCCTCTCATGCACATTCAGCAAACTCATACCCAGCATAAACTCTGAGCCAGCCATTCTGCCATTCTAAAAGTGAACTTAAATTCAAGCAGATTTTAAAGTTAGTTTTCTCTATATTTTATTTACTGAATTTGGTTATGGAAAATACATTGCAACATGCCTTCAGGAAAATATGTTAGAGATATTTGTTAGCCTTACTTGAGAGTGATTAGTAATGCTTTCAGTTAATTATCTACTTTGATAAAGACTTTGATAAAATCTACTTTGATAAAATCATAGTAGAAACACTCTTCAAGTTTTACTAAATGGACTGTCTTGATTGCATTTACTTAAAGAGGAATTAAAGAGACCTATTGTGGAGAATTTAAAGTATACAATCGAAAAGATGTGGCAGGACTTCAAGAGAGAGGTATGTTATAGCTCAAAATTCAGAATAGTACTGTGTGGAAATTTGTGGAATGCTTGAATCTATAAAAGTTTGAGTTTGGTTTATAGAAATAAGTGACAGCTCACTCACTGATACAAAAATAATGGCTCATTTTACAGAGAAACAAAAATGCCCCAATTTTCAGCAGAAAGACATGAGTCCTATTGTTCCCTTGTTCTTTTATTAAGATGGTTAATCTCAGCAAGGTGTTTGCTTGAAAACATTCTTTGAAAACTTTGAATCTGTTTCTTTAAATTAAGATAAGATTTTGTCCTTGACCTTATAAACTAAACTAATTTATAGATTTAAGATACCTTTTTAAGGGGCTTGACATGTCATGGTTTCTTAGTTACTTCATTGTTGCTGGTACAAAAAAAAAAAAAAAAAAAAAAACCCAATACCCATAAGGTAAAGGAAGGAAAATTAACTTTAGCTCACAGCTTGGAAAGCTTTTGGTTCATAGCAAGTGGGCTCCATGGCAGTGCAGCAGAGCAGAGGAGAAGCAGTCCCTGGCAGGGCAGACAGAAAGCAATGAACCTGCTTTCCTCTCTCCCTTTACATGGGCTACAAGCCCATTCTTTGGTAACACACACACCCAGGGTAGGACATCTATTTTAAATACATCCATTGAGGCTGGGGAGATAGCTCAGCAGTCTAAGTGCCTTCCTACTTTTTTTTTTTTTTTCTGGTACCAGGGTAGAACTCTGGACCTTGCACTTGCCAGGCAAGCACTTAATCCACTGAGCTATCTCCCCCATCCCTAAGTGCCTTCCTGGTAAGCACAGAGCCTGGGTCTCATCCCCAGTACCACACGCTATGCCTCCTCTGGAATTCTGGGCACACTTCTGGAGCTCTGGGTGCACCATGCGGATACTGAAAGCAGGCATGGTGGCATGCACCTGTAATCCCAGCGCTGGGGAGGCTGAGGTGAGGTGGTCACTACCAGTCAAAACTGTGTGGCAAGACCCTGTAGCAGATAAATAAATAAATATCCATAGAGCCACACCCAGAGCTATGCAAAAAAATGGCAGGGAGGGGGGGACATCTGAGATGAATATATACTTCTCAGATGAATAAATACAAGTGGCAAATAAACATATGAAAAAAATGTTCAAATTTATTGAAAAATTCAAAATAAAACAACAGTAGATTACATCTTACCTCAGAAAGACTGGCTATCAATCCAAAAGTCAACCAAATGCTGGAGGAGGAAAAAAACAAGCCCTGTCCACTGTTGGCGGGAGTGCAGAGGGGCATAGCCACTGTGGAAATCAGTGTAGAGAATGCTCAGAAAGCTGGGAGTAGAGGTTCCATTCAACCCAGCTATTCCCCTCTTGGGTATTTGTCATAGCTAAATCTCGGAAGCCATCAACTGAGCAACAATACAAAAAGATGTGGCTCGCTAGTCTAAGTGCCTTCATGGTGAGCACAGGGACCCACATTGGATCCCAGTACCATGGGCAGTGCGGGTCCCCTCACTATGCTGGCCACCACACCTGGCGTGGTGGAGCACTACTGCAATCTCAGTGCTGGGGCAGTAAGAAGGAGGATCACTACAAGTCCAAGCTGTGTAGCGAGACCCTGTACCAAATACATACATAAATAAAAGATTTAAACACAAAAAAGATGTGGTATTTTACACAATGGAGTATTACTCAGCTGTAAAAAGATAAACTTGACCTTTTTTCTTTTTATCTTTAATTTTTTTTTTTATTTCACAGCAGCTGTTTCTTTAGGGCATTAATCTGTGATAACATGACATTCAGTTGACTGATTCACAATTTAACCATGAAACAATGAAACAGTTTACCTCCAGTTGTTGCATATTCAAATTATTTTGAACATTATAAACACCATTCTTTATTCACAGTTTTCTGTATGTATTCTGGCACATATTTAAAGAGTAATTTCTAGGAGACATCAACAAAGTGCGTATATACTTTTATACCTTCTGAAACATTTTACTCAATTTCTCTTGAATTTACAGTCACATACAGAGTCCTGTTTATTCCTCACAGTCTCTAGTAACACAGGAAATCCTCATCCTTTAAGAGAGCAAAAGAGGTTATCTGCTTAAATTTTTCCCTAAAATGTAAGATTAGGGCCATGTTTGCTGTTTGATTGCCTGCTCCGTTCTCAGGTAGTTGGAGACTTCCAGGTGGTGGCTCCAGCACGCACTGTCTTGTCTTTCTCACTATGTGTTCTTCGCTTACAGGCTAGGGCATGAGAGCCATACACACCTTTCCCATTTTTTTTTTTCTCCTTTAAATTAAGTACAATTCTCAAAATGATTAAAATTAGAACATCGTCATCTAGGAAGCCACGCCGTTTAGTGTCTTGGTAACAGAACCAAAAACTGAGCCATACTCTTCAGATTATGGAGGGTTTCTGACCCTTCCATGGATCTTATCTGGGGTATGGTAGTGAGAAGTAAACTTTTAGCTTTATTAGCATTTTCTTTGAGGGTTTATAAAACCCAATCAACTGAAACTGCCTCCCGGTGCTCCTTCCAGCAGTCGTAGTCAGTGGCCACGGCGAGGCTTGCATAGCAAATTCCAGCCTCTTTAGCAAGGAACCACCTCTGGAACTGTGGTCATGTTTCTAACATCTGCTCCCCAGGTGCGGAACATGAGGCTTTCTGCCCTGGAGCTAAAACGAGGCCCCTCGATTGTGATCATTGTCCCCTTGGAGTGGCATCGCAGTCCTAGCTTCTTAGAGGTCTCTCTGAGGACCTCTCTTGTTTGGGGGCAAAATGGCTCTGCCACTGGAATGTGGCACACTCCTCTGGCACAGGAATGACGCCCACCACAGAAGGTCTGAGGTCTCTTGGTGGTCCTGTCGAGGAACTGATCAATGATGACAAGGTCGCGGGCTCAGTCTCTTCCCGCAAAGAGCCACAGACTGTGGTCACAACGATGTGCGTGGGTCCCTCTTCCTTCAAAGCCCAGCCCTTTGCCTGGTAGTTGACTTTCGAAGGCATGATGGTGTGCTGCCTCCCTTGTCTTGCGAGGAGCACGCAGTCAACATCCTTTATTTTTCCCAAAATTAAGGCATCAGAGGGCTTGCCAAATGGAGTATCCACGTATTTTTCAGTTCCTCCTTCTATAATCTCTGGATCATCCAGGCCTGTTCCGCCAATTATTCCAATCTTCCCCTGTGTGGGACGCAGCAGCGGGGGCGGCTAACTCGACCTTATAAACTAAACTAATTTATAGATTTAAGATACCTTTAAGGGGCTTGGCATGTCATGGTTTCTTAGTTACTTCTTTTGTTGCTGGTACAAAATAAATAAATAAATAAACCTAAAAAGAGGCTTTTGTAGGTAAATGGATGCAACTAGAGACCATACTAGAGTGAAATAAATCAGACCTGCATGTATAAACATCGTATTGTCTCCCTGTTTTAAGAACCTGAAAGAATAAATACGATCTGAAACTTACAGAGGATATTGTGAAAGACAAAGAAAAGATTCAAAGGGAAGAAAACACTGGGATGAGGGAAAGGAGAAAAGAAAGAAGGAAGGAAGGAAAAAAGAAATATGCATGTACA
>PVKA01035466.1:8587-22704 GCA_004027165.1 Ctenomys sociabilis
TCCTGTCCAACCACCATTAGTGCAGATCTTGCCTCTCATAGAATTATGTAGAAGCACAGCGTTATCTATCCCAACTGTACTGTCTATACACACACATCCTGATTTTTTCTTTCTACAACCCTTCCTTTGTCTACACCTGTCAAAAGTGGGCACTCCATTGACATTCAACTAACTTAGGTGCTTGAACTCGACACCACAACCCAACACAGTCCAGCATTCTACAACCATAGTGAGTTATTCGAAGAAATTGTCGACCATATCCATTTACAGCTCAGCTTAATATTATGGGCTCACGATGTATACTTCATTTTTATACATTTATACTTTTCTGCTGGATGGTTAAGACCTAGGTAGATCAAAACTTATATACCAATACATGAACTTTATATTTCCTATGTAGTCATTGAAGTCTTCTCAGGGTTTATCTTGTAAGTCAAGGATTTTATACAGCATTCAAAGTTTATATCTTTGTATCTTTAAAGACTGAAAATTTAGGACTTTAAAAAAAAATGAAGCAGTGATTTTTAAAACAGAATAGTACAAACTAAACCAGTGATATCTTTAGAGGAATATATGGTCTACTCTTAATCTTCATTTTCATTTTTGTCTTTTCCTCCAGTTCCAACTCCACACCATTACTCTTCCAATTTCCTCTGTTACCTATCACCCACAGTTCATAGTCGTTCCCTTGGTAACAGCACCCGAGCTACTGTATTACCTCAGGATACAGACTTTATTGTATTTAAAATTGTAAACATACTAGAAAAGATACCCGTTCCCTTTTAATAGGAATCCCGCTTAGATTATGAGGAAACTCTAAACTGCATGCTTAGGACTTTATGCAGTAACTATTCATTTGATTGGAATCCTGTATCCTTCCCGAAAAAGTTTAGGACCACATTACTAGGTCATCTAAACCAAACAGAATACACGTGATCCTGATCACTGCACCTCACTGAGTCAACTTGGCAATCTTTTCACCCTAATGGACAGATCTTGGCTGTCTGTCTCCACCTTCCCTAGGCTGTACTACATTATGTCTTGGAAATGAAGTTCCAATTGTCTTTTAAAGTGAGGTCTAATTCATACTGATGGTCACATCTTATTCCATCTTGTGATTTCAGTCTTCTTCTGACATCCAAAGAGATCTACTGAAAGTACTCCAACTGGGGTTCTTCAAATCAAAATTGACCTAACCACTCCCTCCAGTCTTGCTCCATCACTCACTCACAAAGAACTATAGAAGAGACCATAATCAATTACATAATTACTGAGTAGCAATCTACCTTTTAAGTGAAATGCTACTATTCACAACCTTTAATATTTCTAATTATGAATGTTTTTAGATTATTTTCACTGCATGATTATAGGTATAATAAATTTTGAAGTATATGTTACAAAAGCCTGACCAAAGTCAATTCATTTTTTATTGACTCAATATATCTTAGAGATAGTCAAACAACTTCTCAATTGTAGGGTATTATAATTAACTACTTTTAACTTTATAATCACATTTAATAAATAATTAATTGGTAATTATAGTACCTTATAATTTGTGTTCTTTAAAATGTCAGCTTCACAAGACCTCTCACAATCTAGATAACTACAAATGGTCTGTTTCATTATATTACTTTCAGTTGTCTTCATAAAATTATTGAGGAGATCCTGAATTTTAAAAGTAAAAAAAATTTTCATAAGTTAGTAATTACAAATTAAGGCAATAATATTTCTAATGTTTGTCCATACTACTTTTTTGAAGAACATATATAATTTTTAAAAAACTAATAGAATGCATTTCCCTTATTCATAATAATCAATAAACAACTTTCTAAATCAGAAATACTAAATTTCTGACTGAATGATACAAACAAAGGGAGATATGTACATGTTTGGAACAATACTTAATTATCCTAACCTACACCATAACTTAGCATGTTCCATTAAAATTACATAATTACACATACACACACACACACACACACACCCCAGAATCAGCTCCTAGGATAATACATTGGCAGTTGAATCAATATAGTGGTAGAACATGTCAATATAGTGGTAGAACATTTTCTATTTATATGAAATATCCCTCTTTATTTTGAGGAGTGGTTTTGGTCTAAAAGCTAAAATATAAGCATTGAAGAGGTTTGTAAAAATTAAAAAAGATGTTATTCAGACATTAACCATGAACAATAACCTGGTATAGCTATGTTCATGTTAAACAAATTAAAGTGACTTATATAGCTTTGAATAAAATTTATCCAAAACACAAAGAACACCAAAGAGGTATAGGGAAATGACACTCTCATATTTTCTTAGTAATATAAATGTGGCACAGTTTTTCCGAGAAGCCATGTACAAATAAACTGTAGTAACTTTACAAGTAGGTAAATACTTCATTCCTAATTTCACCCTTAAAAATTAATTTTAATGGAATGATGTGAAATATATGCGAAGATTGCCTTATGTTACAATAAAAAAGTACAATATTTATGATAAACTAAATGTTAGCTATAAAGACTGGGTTAATCAAAGTATAGTTATATGAGGAATTATGGGAAAATAATGTTCTATAACAATCTAACTACTGAAATAAAAATATTATATATTTCCAGAACACAAATGGAAATATATAACATTTAACCAATTTAGAAAAATAAAAGATATCAAGTGCTTACACATGTAAGTCTATGTGGAAAGATATACGTGAAACTGTTAGCCAAGACTGCTGACACACGCCTATAATCCCAGCACTCTTGAAGGCTGAGGCAGGAGAATAGAAGGCTCAATCCCCGCCAGAACAATTTGCAAAGCCATGTCTCAAAACAACACAATAAAAAATGATTGGGATGTAGCTCAGTGCAGATGCCTGGATTCAATCCCAGTGCCACAAAGAAAAGAAAAAAGAAATGGATAAAAGAAAAGAAAAAAAAAGGCTAATAATGTCTTTTTCATTTGAATAAACATTTGTAAATTTTACTTTTATCTTTGGGCATTGTTTGCCAAGTTTTATGAACAAAGCATTTACTGCCTTACAAATTAATAATAAAGTTAGTGGTAAGCATAATTTTTTAAAATGCATTCAACTATTACATTTGACTCTAACCATGTAGAGTACTAGACTAGCATGGATATTAATCTTCTCAACTTACTACACTTTTCTTACTTGTTGAATCATACATTGAGCTGTAGGTAATAAAAGCTCAAGTCCTTTTCTCTGAAAAGCTAATTTCTAATAACAGAATGCGCTTCCTACAGAATATCATGTATCTAGCTTAAATAATACTTTTTCAAAGATAATTCTGATTAGTCACAGATAAAATATTTCTTACTTTAAAAGTTGTTGGTAAATCTTCATCTTCTGTAGGATCTATGTCAAACCAAGGATCATTTAAATCTCCTATTTCTTGTAAGCTTTTATGGAATTCTAGCAATCCTCCATTATATCTGCAAGGCATTTTAGAATAAGGTTAGTCTGAGGGGCACTCTAGCAATATACAGTTTATCAATGAGGCAAAAAGTAACCCTTTTATGGTAAGTAGAGTGGTCATAGCCTCTGGCATACTGTACGAGTATAAATAGTAAGACTGAACTGTGGTATAGTGGGATGAAATACAGGTGGGGAGGAGGCAATAGATTATGTAGTATTTAAAGGATGAACAGTATGGAAGCCATTATAATTAAGAAATAGAAGATTATGTTGGCTTTTGTTAACTGTCTTGGAGGTCTTGAAAAGAATGACAGGCATGTGTCAGCCAACTATTGATTCAGGACACACTGAAACCAGATGACCTATGTGGTAGCATTTACAGAGATTCTCATCTCCTATATTCCTAAAAATAATCTGTTCTCTAAATATAGATAGATATAATCATAAAGTAGAGAGCAATTTACAAATGAGAGCAAACTTACAGCCTCCACAGATTGCTACTATTAGCTCATACTGTTACTTTCAGGATTATTACCCAGAATTTAGTCATAAGTGTTGAATAATTCAAAGGAATCCAAATGCAGACCTTCAAAAGGACTACTGTACTATAATCAGGGCTTTTCCTAGAGAAGACCCCTGAAGCCAGTCTTAACACGCTGCCAAGACTCCTAAAAAGTTAGATAAAATAATGGCCTATAGCAAGTAGAGTAAAAAATGCCGGAAATTTCTTGGCCAAGATAAAATATTAGACAGCAGACACACAGAGGTAGGAATGTTAGAATGGACTTACTACATACCAACAGAAATTGGCATACAATTTAGTTTGGTAATAAGAACAAAAGGCTAGCATGCATGAGGGCCAGAGTTCAATCAAGTCCAGTACCACAAAGAACAAACAAACAACATAGTACCCATCCCTAGACATGTACACAATGCTCCTGGGAAGGTTCACAGGAATTCATTTGTTAGTACAGGAAGAAATACAGAGAATACACCAGTGACTGAGAATCTCAGTAATGGGTTGTCCTCTAGAGGACAGGGATGAAAATAATGCTACCATACAACCAGTTTTATAGTGTCAGTAATCTACACTATATAAGAACTACTCTCCACCAACCAACAGTATCTGGACCACAATATCTGTTCAGTAAATAAAATACAAAGCCTAAGGATCTCTATTTTGGAAGTAAACAGATAATCTATGTAGTTTCTTTTGTATAATTTCACTTTCTTAAACTGTAAAATGGCTAATATTCCTCAAGCTTACTCTGGCCCTCATGCATGCTAGCCTTTTGTTCTTATACCCTTTCAACTCTTTACAAGTAAACTTATCCTTTGAACAACTATCCAAACTCACTGGCGATAGTATTAAAAATTGTAACCATCATTCATTTATTACATATTTATTATGTATTTTATGTCCCAGTTACTGTTAATCACCTGTAACATACCTATGAGGTAGAAAGTACTATTAGCTGCATTTCAGGAATTAAAAACATAAAGGTTAACAAAATTAATTTTCATAGGGCAAGTGGAAGATAATGTTTGTGGATTCTGCTCTATCAGACTCCAAAACCTGCATTCATATGTCAATGATAGGCTGCTTCTGACTATCATGGCCTGTTAAGTTTGCTATTTAATATTTTTCAAGTATATTAAAGAAATTATCTATAGGAAAAGATAAAAAAGAACAGTCTGCATGCACTAATGGCATGATCCCTTGTATACTGTTACTTCTTATTCTCATTTTATAATGTTGAAAGTTAACACTAAAGATCTAGCTATTAATTGAAATCTTTACCTCTTTTGAGCACATCGAAGTAAACCACGTCCAAAATAGACTAAAGACATAAAGTTTTCACAAATTTCATTTTCTTGGATCACCATTTTCATCACCAGGAATTTATTCTCAGCTTCTGTATAATCCTGTAGTAAAATAAACTATGTTTGGCTGATGTGAAGAATATTTTTTAACAATAAAAAATTATTTCCCAAAACAAAGAAATCAGGGCAACTTTAAGAGTGAAATAGTCATCCTGTCTTTTTTCTCAGCTCTCTAATCTTACTATCTCTGTACGTGATCACAGATAACCTACCTGGTGCCAAAAATATTTATTGATAAATATGCAACAACAGCCTTCAGAATGAAAAATTATGTTTTATATAAAAGAGATAACTATTACTTGGAAAAACAGGGACTTTATGAAATGATTAAAGCTCAACTCTTTGTAATTCTTTTCAGGTTTTCTAGTTGCAACGCAAGTCTTATAATTTTTCAAACAGGAAGTAAATGGCTTTTTTTTTTTATAGTATTTGGCATTATAGATTGAATCCAGGGCCTTTATATAGTAAAGGGTAACTATATCCAATACTTCTTAAAATTTTGAGACAGGGTCACATTACTTTGTTAAGTTTTGGGGGCTGAGCTCAAACTTGAGATCCTCTTGCCTCAGTCTTCCAGTGCTAGGATTACAAGCATGTGCCACTGAACTCAGCTAAGAAATGGCTTCAGTCTCTTTGGGCGAAACAAATGTTTATCACAAGTAATGCAGAAATAAAGATCCATATTAATTGTAATAATAACACAGGAACAATGGCATTGGTTTCTCTAGAAAAATATTAAAATGCTAGATGACCTTGCTTAAAATATTTTCAAACCTGTGATATTAATAATTTGAACTGCAGGAAATTACTAACCAGATTGTTATGGTTTGTGCCAGTTGTTCTTCCAAAAACTCATGTAAGTCATGGGTGGACTTACTTCTAGAGTTTGTGATTAACTCATGATCCCCTAGGATTATGGGGGGAGTGCTACACCGAGCCTGGGGCAGATAGCCTGAATATAATATATGAAAGACAGAGAGACAGACTGTTCTGTGCAGCCATTGTTGCTGTTATTCCTCTCTTTTGCTATTGCTGTTTTGCTGCCTTTTGATGCTATAAACTGCTAACCTGTACCATATGCCAGTCTGCCTTGGAGCCACCAATGCAGACAGGAATCTCCAGTAACTGTGAGCTAAATAAACCTTCCCTTCCTTCATTTTGAGTGTTAGGTATTTACCCCAGCAATGAGTGAAGAGTAACAGACAAAATTTGGTACCAGGAGTGGGGTCTAAACCTGACCATGTGGATTACAAGCACTTGGAATGACTTATGGGAAGAGATAGGAAGGTTTTGAGATGTTGCCTACAAGAAAAACACTGGAATAGCTTTGGCTATTCTGTATGGGAGATTCTGGTCAGAGCTTAGAAGACCAAAAGGCTGACAGAAATCCTGCCTGAAAGACTAGGCTGGGGAGGTTTTTGTTTGGAAAAGGACTGCATTGGTTGTTGGACTCCAGATGATTTGTTTTACAGTGTGGCAGAAGGTTTATCTGAATTTTGCTCATGTCCAGAGACTTTGCCTATGACTGAGATTAAACATGGTGGACTGATTAATCTTTCAAGATATTTCACAGCAGCCAAATGGTAAGGCAGTAGCATGATTGTTGTTGGGAGCTTTTAGCAAGATTTATGTTAACAATCAAGAGCAAAGAGCCCAGCAAAATGATTTAAAATATGAGTTTGGCCAGAAAAGAAGCTCCAATAAAGCCATGGAAGTAAAGATAGAGCTGAGAAGATACCACTGCCAAGAAGGAACAAGAGAAGGATGGCCTGAGGGCATCATAGAAGGCCACAGGTCTCTACCCTTAGCAGCCTCAGAATTGCAAAAATCTGGGATTTTGCCTAGGGGAAAAAGCGACTGAGCCTCATGTTCCAGAATGGTGGCAGTGTCCACACAGGCTCCAGAATGGCGCCAACATGGAGAATTTATTCCTAGAAATCAGGGTCAGAGGGCTCAGCGATCCAAGCACTTGGCACCTACATCCAAGAGAGAAGAAAGCTTGGCTACTGCTCCAGCTGGCAGCAGACCTTGGCATCACCCATGTGCATTGGTTTTAGGCACTTGTAGAATGAAGGAGTTCTGAGATTAAGAAGGCTTCCACCTGGATTTCAGAAGGCCTGGGAGGCCAGGCACTGTGCCTGAGAGGACAGAGTGGAAAGCTGTGAGATGCCTATTTGGTAGAAAGCCCAGAAATTTGGAAAAGCCAGGAATGTGGATCATCTAAGGGAAACTGCAAGGAGGGAGCAAAGCCAGCCTAGGAGAAAAGCTATGGGAGCTACAATTAGCAGAAATGCCATAGGTGTGAAGCCACACGGAACTCATAATTTGCTACAGATTTCTTCAGATGTTCCACATGGAACTACAGGAATTAAAGTTTGCCCTGCTGGATTTTGGACTTGGGTAGATCCCAATGCTTTGTGTTCTGGTTGTTTGCAACTTTCGGAATGGTAATGCTTATCTTGTGCCTTTGAATATTGGAAATGCTTAACTTTTCTTTTGTACTGGGGCTCACTGCAAAGAGTTTGCTTGGATCTTGGAGAAGGATTGGGACTTGGACTTTTCAGCAATGTTGAAACTATTGGGACTCTGGCAACTCTTATGTAAAGACTACAGATTTGGAGACAGAAAACGTAAATAAACATCAAAGTGGCAAAGAAAAAAAAAATCAGAACAAAAAATCCTAAAATTAAAATTTTAGAAATTTTTTAGTTAGCTACTAGATTTTTCTTTGAACCTGACTTTATTTGAAAAACAAAGTAAGGTATTACTCAAATTTTGCAAAAAGGATAAGATAAAGATCAAAGAGGTTAATCTACAGAAAATGAAACATTTAAAAGAAAAACAGTTTTATAAATCATTTTGTATTTTACACATAATATAAGCACTTAGGAAATAAATCAAGACAGGTTTAAAATAAAGTTGAAATAACCTATAATCCAACATCAAGATCTATGTATTTTAATTTTAACTATATAATCTTTGACATAATTACTCTGTAAATGCAGGACAGAAAAGGCCACACATGGTTTCAATGTTGCAGAAAGCTTTTCTAAATCAACATTTTAACTGGCTAAAATGAAATCAATCGACATACATAGATTTATAATGGGCAACCCTCCCCCAGACACACAAATGAATACATACTTCTTTTTTTCCTCTTTCTGTGAGTGCTACTCCATACAAAAACAGCAGGGTCAAGTAATAACCAATATCAATTTGGTATGCCTACAAAGAAAGAAAAATGTTAGATTATCTTTAAAATGAGCTACTTTGCAGTATAACAAGTATAACTAAACATTCTAAGACTGCTTATTTATTAAACATAGTAAAAATTATCATTACCAATCATTTAATATTTCTATAAATAAATTATGTATTTGATAATTCCTCAAGAGGAGGAATTTGGTTCAGGAAAATGAAAGCAACTGAAAGTGAAAGCAAAATTAAATCTCCCCCAAAATTTTTTTGTCTCGTTATATTTTATTTTAGAGAAAAGTGTTCTGAGAACACTGTTAGTGATAGTATAATGAACAGAAAAATATCTACCCTCTACCTTAAAAAAATGCAATAATCTGATATCAAAATCCATTTTTTCCCATGTTAGTTTTGTCACAACAGCATAAACATAAAACTTATCACTCCTACAACAAAAAATTAAAATGTGTGCCTATTTCCTTTATTAAGTCTATGTAAGATAAACAAAATTACAGAATGGAAACAGATTAAAGATTAGGAAAGATGAGGAGGGAGAGTAAGAGTTGGTTCTGATTACAAAGATATCTGGGAACTTGGATTTGAGTAATGTTCCTACTACCAAAGAAGGTGGTTCATGACGCTTCTTTGCAAACTACAGGATTTGTGTTCATCCCTGGGAAATTCTTTAGTGATCTGAAACTCTGGCAGAAGGTATTAGGCAAGCAGACGGTATTAACCCCCATTAAATATTTGGAACATTGAATGTATAATGTGCTATTTTTGACAAAAAAAAAATCACACATGTAGCTATATTTTTCTTGATGTGCAGTGGGAGTAATGGAGTTTATTCTTTGACTCTTTATGGGGGAAGAAACAAAGAGATCTGCAAGTTGATTTCTTTCAGATTCCACTGGGCATTCCACCTGATGATCTGCCAAGTATCTCTGTTACTGTAACGTTTTGGTCTCCCACACTACTAAATACTGAGCCCTGTGTTTCTAGCAAACCTCTGAATGAAGATACTCTCACAGGCCCTGGATACAATATCAGTAGTATCAATGTCAATGTCTTTCTTTTGACAATGTACTGTACCATGTAAGATGTAACTATTCAAAGAAACTGTGTGGAAAATACACAGAGACCTCCCTCCATACTTCTGTATACACAGCTTCAATTGCTGTAAATCTATAATAACCTCAAAATGAAAAGAAAAATTAAATGTCTATGGAGAAAATATTTTCCATTGTGTTTGTGATGGTTGATTTTATGTGTCAACTTAATTGGCCACAGAGTGCCTAAATATTTTTTTCTGAGTGTATCTATGAGACTGTTTCCAGAAATATTACTGTTTGAACTGGTGGACTCAGTACAATTGACTGCCTTCCTGAACACAGCTATCTTCCAATTCATTATGGCTTGAATAATTTAAGTACAAAGGAATAATTTGCCATTTTTTCCTCTATGAGACGGGGCATATCTTTTGCTCTCAGACTGGAATATAGTTTTAAGGCCTGAGGCCTTTAGGATGAATGGAATTACACTACTAGCTTTTTTGGATTTTATGTTAGACACCAGATCATGAAACTTAACCTCTATAATCATATGGGCCAATTCTGTATAATAAATCATCTGTATATATTTCTTATAATAACTTAGATCACATTATTTATACACATTTTCCATGAGCTTCTGTTTCTCTGGAGGATCTTACCTTTCTTCACTTCTTAATTATATACTGACTTAAGGTTCCAACCATATTTTGTAACGTGACCTCTTTTTACTCAGATTGCTCCATACTACGTAAAAATTTTTCCAAGTACAAGGATGATAAATATCCACAGAATATAACCTTTCTATCTGTACTCATCTAACTGTATTCTTTCACAAAAGAATATTTCTTATGACCAACAGTGTATGTTTCTGGGACAACTGACCATAGTTAAAAGTTTGCTTTCAAACTCCAGTAGAGCTACACACATTTTTTTTTTTTTTTGGCTAAATAGTTTAAGTAAGTTCACAGATTACAAACTTCTTGTAATATATAACTGATTTTCACTTTAAAATTCCCATATGGGCAAAGGCAATATGATGTCATAGCTCAGAGACTAAACTCTGAAGCCAAGACTGTTACAGCTGCATATTCCTCTGACTACCTACTACCAGGTAAATTTAGCAAGTTACTTAACCTGTCTCAAATTCCTAACATAAAATGAGAAAAATGAGATGTAGTAATCATGAACAGTAAATAAGCTAATCTTTACAAAGTGTTTAGAATAGTGGCTATCACATAGCAAGGATTAAGTAAGTGTGAACTATGATTTTATAATTAAAAAAAAAGATTCATGTAATAGCCCACAGCATGTATTGTCTACATAAAAATTTTTTTCAGAAGATGTAGAATTTCAGCAATGTAATCATAAGGCAAAAAGCTCTAGAAATGTGAAGATGTAAGTGGAACACTTGTTTCTTAAAGCCCTTATCTTTACTTCCACCTATCTCAGTTTCATGTGCTAGAACCAAATGGATATACAAATGTTATTGGCAAACTACATACCTGCCCCAAAAACCCCATAACTGCCTCCTATAGGGTTTTCCCCTGTTGATGGGATTTAAGGACAGGAGAATCATGTAGATAAAGCAGAAAGTAGGCTGCTTTGATAATGACAATTCCAATTCAGCCCACAAGTGGTATTAAGATAGTAAGCTCTTCCATTTCCTAGTTTAAGACTCATTTTTGAAGTAATGCCTACTAAATAGAGAAAGGCTAAGCAATAGGTTTTATGCTGATTTATTTTACTGACTGGCAATCCAGTCAGAAATAAATACAAGTATGCAGAATCCAGTAAGCTCTGGGAATAAGACACAAATTTCTTTTTCTTTGTTTCATTTTTTTTTTTTTAATCTATTCAGAACCTCCAGTGGAACATTATGTATCAGCACGTAGAATTCTAGTCCTGAGAGTATTAAAGAACAGTCTTTTTGGAAGATAATCCTAATTTTTTTAATGTATTTTGTACAGGATCTCACTATGCAGATTGGACTTATAGTGATCCTCCTGTCTCAGGCTCCCCAGCATAGGGATTATAGGTGTGCTCCATCACGCCTGGACTCAGTGGCCAGCCCAGCATGCCTGGGGTCAGGGTAACCTTAATCTTTCTTCTAAGTACATGTAAAAACTTATTTTACTGATCTAACTACACAAAGAACTTTTTTTCCTTTTTATTGTCCTGTTTTATTAGTTGCAGTTGTTTTTTTTTTTTTTTTTTTTTCTGTAGTACTAAAGGTTGACCCCAGGCTGTTACGAATGCTAGACAAAGGTTCTACCACCATCTTTCTTTCTAAATCTCTCTCTCTTTTTTATCACAAGACAGAGTGTTGTTAAATTCCAAGCTGGCCTGGGATCCTTCTGTTTGAACCTACTCAGTAGTAGAGATTAAAGATGTTGAGTACCACATCCAATAGTGCTTTAATGTTTTATAATTTTCATCCCTCTGATTGTTCCATTTACTTCTGAAATATCATTTGATCTTAAATACATAAATGTATTTTTAATATCTTACCAATAACAGAAGTTTCAATTTTTACAAATATAGAAATATTACAATAGAAGCTGATTAATAACTAGAGGAAATAGGAAGCTTCTTTATTACTTTGACAAAAAACTGTATACATTTACTACATAAATGTTTTGAAATTTGTATACCTTGTGGAATGCATAAATCAAACTAATAGCTGTATAGCTTCACACTGCTATCAGTTTTCTTTTGTTATTGTGTGGGTGGAGAAAAAGACTATTCTCCTATCTAAATGAAATTTTGCAACCTTGGATAAAGGTCTCTCTTCCTAACCCCAGCCACTAGTAACCATCAGTTATACTTTATTTTTAGTTGTTCAATATTTTAGGTACCGTAATCATGCATTATGTGTCTTTTTGTGCCTGACTTATTTTTTTGAAGCTTACGAATCTCCATTTCTAAGTCAGAAATTCCACTACTCTTAATTTAAACTTCTTTATAATAAAAAAAAGTCTGGTAAAAAAGAGGACTAGAATAAGCTCACTGAAGACATATAGTGCATGACAAAACATAAAAGCACAGACAAAAAGTGTCAGGTAATAAACTGATATGTTCTTTTCTTTAGAGATAAAAAAGTAGTACACAAATTGGCTTACATCTCAAAAAAGGCATTCTCATTCTCTCATTGGACAATGATACACAATCCACCATATAAAACTCTGAGACAAAACACCTACTGTATAATTAGTAGCTTGAATACTTCTAAGAGCTGTTTCCAGTTGTGTTATTAAAAAACGTAAAGTTAAAGCAGGAACGATTTCCTCCCCATTCTGGCTACTGGCTGCAACTTCTCTCTGTGGAAAAATAATTTAGTTAAATATTTCTGTAAGTTAGAACAAATATCTACATACATCTATCTTATACAAATACATGCTCACTGTCGAAAATTTAGGAAGAGATAAAAAAGATATTAAAAAATCTGCAACAGCCACATACATTGTTCTAATATTCATTTAAGTATGAGGAAGCTCCTTGTAACTATTTCCTCAAAGCACAAAAGAAAATTCATCTGCCTGTCAAACAAGAGGCATTAACAAAACCTGTTTGCAGAAATAAAAGTAGAACACATCCTAAATATATGGGAAAAATGGAACACAGAATTCCAAATAGCATTGATAAAAAAATATCTTCATAACACATCATAGTCAAAATACTAAAGTTCAACACAGGGATAAAATCTAAAAAGCTGTCACTGATAAGCAACAAATCACCAATAAAGGTAAATCCATTAGAGTTACAGCAGATTTCTCAGCATGGGCTTTATAGACCAGGAAAGCTTGGTGTGAAGTGTTACAAGTCTTAAAAGGGTAAAAAAAAGGAGGCTGGGGAAATGGCTCAGTGGAAAAAGTGCTTCCTTGTCAAGTGCAAGGGTCTGAGTTTAATCCCTAGTTCTCTAAGAAAAAAAAAAGGTAAAAAAAAACCAAAAAAAGCCTTTCATCTCAGACTTATATGCCCTACAAAAATATCTTTCAAAATTGATGGAAAAATAACATATTTCTATGATAAATAACACTTGGAAAAATTTATGAATATGAAACCTGCATTAAAAAAAAAAATCAAGAAAATCCTAGAAAGAACTCAGGCCCTTGAGCTTGCCAGGGAAGCGTTTATTCCACTGGTTGCAGAATGCGGGACTGTGTTGGATTGTGGTGTCGAGTTCAAGCACCTAAGGTAGTTGAATGTCAACGGAGTGCCCACTTTTCACAGGTATAGACAAAGGAAGGGTTGTAGAAAGAAAAAATCATCCTGTGTGTGTATAGACAGTACAGTTGGGTTAGATAACGCTGTGCTTCTACATAATTCTATGAGAGGCAAGATCTGCACTATTGGTGGTGGAACAGGTTATTATGTCGGCTTTTAGTGCTATGGTCATCCACTAGGTAAATAATTATTGAATCTTTGATATAATTCAGCTACATAAATACCTGTAAATATAATATCATGTATGCACCTTGTACAATACCAAAACAATATGAAAACAGTTTGCAATGTATTATTTCATCGACTCTGTATGGTTATGGTGTTTTGAAACTGTC
>PVKA01035467.1:0-22618 GCA_004027165.1 Ctenomys sociabilis
TTGGTATTGTTAGTCATCAGAAAAATCAAAATCATAATTAGATTCTATTACACATATACTGTTATGGCTTGAATTTGAAACATCAATAAAATTTTGATGAATATGTGTAGGAGATAGTACTCGTACTTTTTGGCACAGTTCCTTTGGGCAAAATTGGGTAGTTTATGATCAAACTAAATATGCCATGTCCCTGTCACCTAGAAATTCCACTCCTACATATTTTGCTAAACATAATGAAAATATATTTCACAGAATTGCATAATAATATTTATTTTAGCATTATTTATAATAACCCAAATCTGAAAACCATGTAGGACTCTCAATAAAAATGCATTATCAAATTTTACTACAAAATGTTCAAAAGCATTTTGCTGAAAGAAACCTTACACAAGTGGCTACATAACATTTGATTCAAATTACATAAAACTGTGGAAGGCAACAGGAAATCACGATGGAAAAAAAATGTAATAAACTCACTATTTATCAAACATTGGGAAGGGATAACCTGAAAAGAGACCCAAAGGAAATTTTTGTGATGATGGAGATGTTGTGAACCTTTGTAGGATTTTGGGTTATACAAATGTGCCTTGACAAATTAAAATGCATGTAATGCATTGCATATAAAATTTATCTCAAAAAATGATGCATTATTAGACTATAGTAAGTGACATACATGCTGAATATTTTTGGAGACATGCACTGTTGTCTGTGATTCTACTTGAAGATGTATCCATAAGATGGACCGCTGATAGAAAGCTGGAAATGAGAGTAGATTTTTGATGAAGCAAGTATGATCAGTCTTAAACTTCATGGCATACTGCTTTTACCATAATATTTTTTCAAGTATTTCTAGAAGCTTGAAATTTTTATAGTAAAATTAAAAGTGGAGAAGTAGTGCTAAATTTATTAAATTTAAACATTTAAATGCCTAGTTGTTCTTTAACTCTCTAAAGTCCATTTTAATCTCTTATTTCATGGCTAAATGTAGTGTATTTATGTAATCTATTAAAAATGGCCTTGGATTGCTATTTTACTAATAACAAAGCTTCAGTTATGCCACAGTAACAAATAAGATCCCAAATTTCCAATGTTTATTTGCAGCAGAGGTGCATTCCTTGTTTTAGTCGTCATCTAGTTGGGTAGGGAAATTTTCCTGGACATATCTCCTTCACAGATGGCAAGGAGCACAGCTGCTTTCTCTTTGCAATTTTGCCACAAAGTAACTCATTTCTACTCATTTCTACCTTTAACCACCTCAGACCAAAGGAGCCCATCTCCACAATCAAGAGCTTAATCATAACATCCCAACCTAACTATTAACAGGGCTGAGAAATCTAATTTCCTTAGTGTGTAAGTACAAGAAACAATGTATTAAGTACAGCACTATTTATTATAATTATTATTTGACCTTATTCACAAAAGTTTTTAGTATGCTGATCTGTAAATTTAATATATTCTATTTCCCTATAGGTATCTCAAATAAGTATTTGTTATTATTATGAATTCAGTAGCTTAAATTTATACATATGGTGAATTTTAAGCATTACTTAGTATCCTAATATGGTTTAGAAATTCTTGGTAAGATTTCAGTTCTAAGTCATAAGACCGTAAGTCCACAGAGTGTAAACAACATTTCCTCAAAGGATTGACTAAATGATGTAGAGATTAAAGAAAAGAATGCTAAAAGTTTTAACTATTTGTTGACATGCTTATTTTGCATTTATCAAAATTATCATTTAATTAATAAAAATAGAAAGCACAAACCAATGACTTAGTTACCCATTGATTTTTGAATTAGAATAACACGTCTAAGATATTTTTTCCAATATGCAAAATTCTGTTCTTCACAAACTCTCAAACACACCTGATAAATGTAAATTTAAAATGAAACTAACATAGTGCCTTGTAGTCTCTTATTTTCTTTACTTAATTCTAAATCTTCCATATGTCAATTTATAGCTCTTTAGATTATAGGTGTTCATGTGATTACAGAACTGGGAAATGTAAGACATGATTTTTGGCATGAATTCGAGGGGCAAACTTGCCTAGTTTTCAGTCCCAGCTTGCTTTGTGGCCTTCATTAAGTTATTGCATGGAGGGCCAGGGAGAGAGCTTGGCTATCTAAGTGCCTGCCTGGCAAGTGCAAGGACCTGGACTCCATCCCTGGTGTCACATGCTGCCCTGCAACCAGCCAACCACAAGACCCAGGTGTGATGGTGCATACCTGTAATCACAGTGCTGGGGAGACTGAGACAGGAGGATCACTATGAGTTTGAGCTCTGTGGTGAGATCCTAGACCAAATAAATAGAAGACTAAAAAAATTTTTTTCCAAGTTACAGAGAGGACTTCTCTGAATCTCCTTACCTGCAAAGAGGATAATAATGCCTACCTTAAGGATTATTGAGAGGGTTATATAAGTTCCTAAATATAAAATTTATTGTTATGACTATGAGTACTGTTAGTAACATTATTATTATTATTAATTATTATTATTTGTTTAGCCTTGAAGTAAAAAAATAACTCAGGTCATGTGAGTGCCACTCATGTAGTAGGCAAATCTCTATTTCTGTGACCCATCACAGTTTACACTCTCACTGCTACCTTCATGTCACCCCTGCCGGCCCCGCAGAAAGTCCCTTTCTTGGTTTATAGGCTAAAAGTTAGAAGGGAGGTCCTCTCCTGAGGACATTTGCTTTAAGTTTGCTCTACGTTCAGGAATTATTGAGCTTGTGCTTTCTGCCCTGTGCGCATCCCTACAGCTTGTTCTCAGGCACTGGAGCTGCTTTCCTATACTGACAAAGAGCCAGAAATGAATGAGAACTGACATCGCCAGATGTACTTCTCTGGCACTGGCTAACTGGTGTGTGAGTAGGAAATCCTGCTCATCAGTCTCAGGTTGGAACCAAACACTAGTGGGTGAAAACTGCTTTATAGTCTCAAGGCTCCCTGTGGAAGGAGGAAGGAGGTGAAGACATGTCTGATCCTTCTCTTTGTAAGGCCCACTGAGACTTGCTACTGGGGATCAAACTGAGGACCTTGTGCTTGCCAGGCAGGCACTTAAGCTGCTGAGCTATCTCTCTGGCTTGACGACACTTTCTTTCCTTGACTTCTTTACTTCCCTTTCCTACTTCCCTTGCTCTTTGCTACCTGCAACTTACCCCAGGATTAATTCCTTAACAAATTCCTTCTACAATATTATGCACTGAATACTTGTGTCCCATTTACTTTTGATAGCATGAATAAACACAATAGTAACCTGGCATTCATTTCTCTGTCATACTACTTTTGCTATTTGAGTTGAATAAATGTAAATACTAGCAGTTTTCCTTTGTTATAACTGGAAAGTATGGTGAGTGTGCTATTAATAATGTCTTTAAGATGGATAGCCCAGTCTCCTGTGTCAGGGGAAGAAAAACATAAGATGGTGTTATGGTTTGTGTTTAGGTGTCCCCCTAAAGCCTCATGCAGTCATGGGGCAGCTTCTGGAGGTTGTGATTGATTGTTGCGGGTGAGGCGCTGCACCTGCCCTTTGGTAGGCAATTTGCATTACAATGTAAGGAGGGGAGAAAGGCTAGCTAGCCAGTTGCCATTCCTTCTGCCCTCTGCTCTTTGCCACCACCATGAAAGGTTGCTCTCTGCCATGTGCCCCTCTGCCTCGGAGCCAGCAGAGTACGGACTGAAACTTCCAGCAACTGTGAGCTAAATAAACCTTTCCTTCCTTCATTTGGAGTGTTGGGTATTTGTCCCAGCAACAAAAGAAGAGTAACTGAGACCGACGTTTTCAGGGAATCAGTTCAAAGTATGAATGAAATATCATTTCTTCTATGATAGTTGATGTCATAATTGACACAGATAGCTTAGAAAGAATTGACTAAATTGATTTTTAATTGTTCAAGTAAATCTCAAAATCTTGACACCAATAGTGATATTTGACAGTTTTTATAATTTCAATTATAAAAGATTGCTGTACTTCACTAACAAAAAACTGTACGTGTCCATTGACATGAAAAATGACATGAATAGCTTAAGCTACTCAAGTAGTATTTGAAAAGATGGGAGGCCATACTAATAGTTAAATAATAGCACATGAACAGAATGAAATATTAATGGTCAGTTCTAAAATTAGCAGGAAATAAGTGTTTGTTATAACTTGCTTAGACTTGCATGTCTGAAATTTGATTCTGTAAGGCTGGGGCCTTTAAGGAGGTACAATAAGCAGTAATTATCTTATCCATGAGGGCTCTAAATAAATTTAAAAATACAAGTAAGTTTTAGAAGTCAGTTGTGTTTCTAAAAGAGTTTAAATTAGAGAATACAGCATAACATGGAAAAATGAATGATTTTCCTGATACTAAACCTCAAAATGAGTCAGACTTAAAATTTGCAAACTGCTTACCAAGATGTGTGTAGCAGATGAACAGGGCTTGCCTCTAAATGTGAATTACCACATGGAGGACCAAGAGAAATATATACTTGGCTGAGAATATGATGATATCCGAGATCAAAAAGGATACAGCAAATGTGATATTTACAGTGGAGTTTTCCCTTAAATACATCAATCAAGTAAATTGTTCTTCAACTGTAAGACAATACCAGGGGAGGGAAGATTCTTTGGTAGCTCAAACAGTTTGATTTGCATATACGTTCAAGATCAGTTCAAAGGCTAATTTGATAATAAGCCTATGAAATTAAATGCAAATACCTTTAGAGCCATCCCTCAATCTCATCTAGCGAGTAACTTTTGAAGGTGAAGGATAAGACTGCACAAGTTAGTCATTGCAGTATTATTTGTAGTTATAATAAATTAGAATGAAGAACCATCAAGACCAAGTAATAATGCTATGACATATAATTGATTATGGTAATGAAAAAATGGTGTATTACATTGTATATTACAAATGTTTTGTGTACACACAGTCCAATTTTCAAAATAATCATGTTACCTGAAACTGCTTCCCAAGATATAATGATGTTTGAAGCAGGATGTTTATGATTAGATTTCTGTTGATTTTGCTCTTTATCTGCTTTCATATTACTTAATTTTTCTATGTGAAATATGCATATAAAATTTATATGGTCAGAACATAAACAGAGCTATTTAATTTTAGAGGGAAAAGCAAATCATCAAAACTAAGCTCTAAAACGTAAACTAACATAGCACAAAACTCCTGTATTTTTCACTGTTCATCTCAGCTGTATCACTGTTTGTTGTCATTGAAACTTCTACACAACAGTTGCTTAATCTCTCATAACATGGATCATGAAAAAGTTTTCCAAATCTCTTTTCTACTTTTTTGATAAGAGAACAACAAAGTAAATCTGAGTAGAACATTTTTCTTTGATATGTTCAAAGAGAAAGATTTACTAGGCCAATGTTGCTTTGTGAATCAGAAAGTCACAGTATTGTCTCTGGAGGACCTGCAAGCTCTGAGTAGGAGTTCCATGACTTTCTGATTGTCTTTTGGACCAGTTACTCAAGTACCGTAAATCTCACTTTTCTAATTTGAAAGTCTAATGTCTATCTTCTGCAACCACTGTGAGGAGAAAAGGAAATTAAGAAAATGAAAACACTCTCTGCTTTAATGTTTGTCAGTCATGCTACTTCCCTTGACCTTCTAATAGTGAAGCCAAAATTAGCTGTTCACCAGCCTTCACCTGTGAAAAGAAACATAGAGCTAGAAACAATGCACCAATGAACGTGGCCAGTCAAATGACATTAGCAAGACCAGTCTAAGAGATGAGTCAAGGTAGAGAGCCATGTATATTCCCTGCAAATGCTAAAGCAGGATGATGCCTCCCAAGACTAATGCTCAGAACCCGTCTGTGAAAATACCATCATATTTTCATTTATTTTTTTCAAGCTTGAAATTTGTAGCTTTTATGAATCCATTTTTAAAAAGTGACAATACATGAGCTGAGGGAACATGATTAGCTCATGTAACACAGGGAATGAGACAAATAACTGGCTAAATGTGACCCCTTGAGAGATTAAATTTCAGGCAGCAGAGATGTTATTAGACAGAGACTAATGCAATGCAGGGTGTCTTAAAAATTACATCTCAGATGTTGGTCTGGATGCAGACCTACTCTCAGCCTTTTATTGTTATTAAGTTAGCCCATTTCATTCAATAACGAAATTGTTACCTTTAATAGGATCTCAAGCTAAATCATTTGCTGTGTGTTTTGAAAAATAACAGCAAAATTTTTCCATCATTCCTGATATCACATGCAGTTAATTCCCTACACAAGTTAGCCTCTAATGTGTCTGCTCACAAGAACTTAAGAGGAGATGGAGAGAGAAAAAAGGAAAGTGAATGTCTTGCTTAGAGCAGTTACAAGGGCTGCAAAAATAGTCACAATTGTCTTTGAATACATATTATTACAAATGAAGAAAATTGTTGAAAAATCCCCATTTTATGTGAGAAATATGTATGGTTTTCTACAGATATTTATATTTGTTTTTGTTCTTTTAAGAAGTAATTTTTTTCTTTTGGCAGAACCAGGGATTGAACTCAGGCTCTTGGACTTGCCAGGCAAGTCTATTCTATTGAGCCATCTCCTTAGTCCCGTAAATTTTTAAATATTTAAGAATGTTTTAGCTACTCCAAACTTGGTGTCTTAGCTACTTTTTCTCATTGCTGAGACAAATATCTGATACTAGGAAGTTAAAAGAGGAAAGGTTTATTTCAGTGCCCTTTCTAAAGAGGCCTTAGTACGTAGTTGGCTGGCTCCAGATCAGGTGGAATGGCAGAGGGACACCTCAGAAGAAGAGTTCACAACCTACCAGGCAGAAGGCAGCAGGCAGCAGCCTGCCTTTCCCTTTTATACCACCAGGATTCAAGCCTTTAGTTGTGGCTTTCACGCCTAGGATGGGTCTTCTGTCTTGAGCACATCCCTTCAGCTACACCAGGAACTGAACTGATCCAATTTAGCTGGGCATTTCTTACTCTTGTTGACTAAAGCAGTTTACTGTCATATGACCTTAAGTTCACATAGAGAAAAATGAAACAGTAAGATAATTTTAAAAAATTAAAGGGGAAAACACAAGCTCCTTTTACAGAAATGCTGAAGTAAGTTTCTCTTGAGATACTCCTTAGCCTGAGAATAGCTTTTAAAGTCAGCAGGTAAACCTAGTATTTCTTAGCACTCAAGATGATTGTCCGTAGTGAATATAGGCACTGAAAATTAAATTGAACAAAATTTTTAACACTCTCTGCTATGACTTGTATTGAGATGGCCCCTAAAAGCCTCATGTATTCACAGGTGGGGCTTTTTTATTTTATTTTATTTTATTTATTTAATTTTTTTTTTTTTTTTTTTGTGGAACCGGGGATTTGAACTCAGGCCCTTGCACTTGCCAGGGAAGTGCTTATTCCACTGAGCCATCTCCTCAGCCCCGGGGCTTTTTTATTTTAAAGAAAGAAAAATAAAAAAACAATGATACAGAATTTCTGAACAATATAGTAGAAAGTTAACAATATTGTTATCTTCAAAGTGCTTGCTCAGACTATAACATATAGGTATGCAAAATTGATCAAACAATATAAGCTCAAACTGTTCCTTTCAATTAGTATTATAATTATTCCTAGTTGTTCTTTCCTTTTGAGTAGTTTCTTTACCTTTCACAATGTCCACTACATATTTGGGATCTTATTTACTCTTTAAATTTCTTATACTAGGGAAATAATGTGATGTTTACATATGCAGATCGGATTTGTTTCATTTATAAATATGGTCACTAGTTGCATCTGTTAAGCTAGAAAATACTTGGCTTATCTTTTCTATAGTTGAGTGTAAACATACCATTGTATAAATATACTTCATCTTTTTATCCATTCTTCAGTTGATGGGCATTGCGTAGTTTCCAAGATTTAGTTTTTACAGAATATGCTGCTATAAATATGGGTGCACATATACTGATATGGAATTATGTCTTTTATTCTTGGAAAATATTCAGAAGGGGACTAGCTGAGTGGAATAAGACTGCTAATCCTAGTTTTTTTTTTTTTTTGAGGAATCTTCGCACTGATTTCCACCGTGGATGTACCATTCCACTTTACCACCAACAGTGGAGAAGGGTTCCTTTTCCTCCACAGCATCGCCGGCATTTATTGGTTGATTTATTTCATAATACCAATTCTTTCCATGGTGAGATAGAATCTCAGTGTTGTTTTAATTTGCATCTGTTGAATGGTCAATGAAGTTTAATATTTTTTCATATATATTTTTTATTTTTATTTCTTCACCTGAGAAGTGTGTATTCATTTCATAGACCTATTGTTGGATTTGGTCTTTGAATTTGAGAGATCGGATTTTTGTTTATTTCTTTATATGTTCTAGATAGAATTCATTTTGTCTGAGGGACAGCTGGCTAAAACTTTTCTCACTCTGTGTTTTCTTTTCACTCTGTTGGTGATTACTTTAGATGTGCAGAATTATTGCAATAAGATGAGATCCTAATTGTCAATTAGTTGAGGTACTTCTTGTGTAGTTTAGGTTTTGGTCATGAAGTCTCCGCTTACTTCTAAGTCTTCAAGATGTGTTTCTTCCATTAGATTTAGTGTTTCTGTTTTAATATTTAAATCTTCAATCCACCTTGATTTTAGTTTAGCATATGGTGATGGACATGGATCTAATTTTAGTCTTCAACATGTGGAAAGCTAGGTTTTTCAGAATCATGTGTTAAAGAGGGTTTCCTCAATAAATATATTTGGTGCATTTGTAAAAGATAAGGTGGCTGAGTGTATTTGTAGCAGTGCCCGCTTCATCAGATCTGTTCCACTTAGTCTCAGGTCCATTTTATTTTTCCACTGCCATGCTGATGGTATCACAGTAGCTTTGTAGTATAACTTCAAGTCATGCATTGTGATACCACGTACCATATCTTTGTTACCCAGGATTCACTTTACTACTCTAGGTTACTTTGATTTCCAAGTGAGTTGTAGAATTACTTTTTTCTAAAACTATGAGATATTCCAATAATATTTTAATTGGGATTGCATTAAATTTGTCTAACAGTTTTGGGAGTATGGCCATTTTCACAGTGTTGTTTCTTCGTATCTATGAGCAAGAGACATTTTTCCATTTTATGATATCATATTTTATCTCCTTTTTCAGGGTACTATAATTTTCAGTGTTATGATCTTTTGTTTCCTTTATTAGGTTGACTTCTAAACAGGTGGGGCTTTTTGGAGATGGCTGAACTAGGGTGTGTGTTGTTGAGATCAAGTGGATGATGCCAGAATTGATTCCTATTAGGATGCTAGGGGTCATCCTGGGTGTTACTGGTCCCCGCCCTAAGGATGGGCAGCTTGGATAAAATACAAGGGGCAGAAAGAGTGCTGCTGATGTCGCCTGTCAAATGCTGTTTGCTGTCTTTTGCTTTGCTGTTATTTCCTGCAATATCCCTCTGCCATGCTATCCTGTCTTAGAGTCAGCCAACAATGAGCTGAAACTGTCAAACTGAGCCAGTTAAATCTTTCCGTCTTTAATTTTGGGTGTCAGATATTTTATCTTGCTCAGCAACTAGAAAAGTAACTCTCAGCAGTGAAAGTATGAAAATTAGAATTTCAGGACCTTCCAGGGATGCAAAAATAGGGTCTAAACTTGGAATAAGAAAAAAAAAAAAACCTCACAAGGATTAGTTTACATGAAATATTGAAGTGAGTAGAATCAGTTGCTGATTAAATTAAGTGGATTTTTCCTTTCCTGACCAAACAAAAAGGAAATCCATTCTGGAGGAATGTAATATTCACAGACTCTTTTATGTAGATATATTTTTTTCTTCTGTATTTTAGGAAAGGGTCTCCAGGGTGTTCAGGGTACTACTAGATCAGACTCATAGTGATTCTCCTATTTAGTCTCCCAAGTGCTTGCATTACAGGCTCGCATCACCATGCCCAGTCTCAATTGCCATCTCATTGTGCCCCGGGGGTGGGGCCGGTACAGCAGGCTCAGGGCTAGAACCGCAGGCCCCTGCATCTGCTTGCAGGTGCTTTAATTCACTGAGCTAAAAAAAATATTTTAAAAATATGAATAAACAATTACACATTTTTACACAGAGATTTAGAAATCTAGCCACATACAGCAATGTAGCAGGACACGCCTATGACATTCTTTTTCTTGTCTATTTTTTCATTTGTTACCCTTTTTTTGACAAACATTTACCTGAGAGACAGTATGACAATAAGTAGTATGTCATGACAAGAAGTACGTATTTAGAAGACCAGAATGACAGGCATTCCAAGCATGGTCCTACTATTACACATAGCTATTTTCAGTGCAGTTGCTTAGTTCACAGGTATCAGCCTATATAGTTAGTCAGAGTGAGAATCCTACCAGTTAACTTCTAGCTTCAAAAACATGCTAATGTTTCTTAGGATTATTGCCTTAGCCATCTTGTGCACATAAATGTATGGCTTTTCCCCTTTCATGTTCCTGGCTTTTCTCCTTGTCCTCGCCTCATTGTCTAATCCTTAATTTCTTGGTTTCCTTTAAATCGTGTTATACCTTTCTATTTGTATTTCATCTTTTGAGTTCTTATACTAGGGAGGCTATATGATATTTACACACGTGGGTCTGGTTTATTTCACTTATGAGTATATCTTCAAGTGGCATCCACTTAAATATAAATGCTTCAAGTTTATCATTTGTTTTAGTTGAGTAGTACTTCATTGCATAAAAATACCATATTTTTTTCCATCCATTCCTCAGGTAATGGGCATCTTGGTTGTCTCCAAGATTTGGCTATCACAAATTGTGCTGCTGTGAACATAGGTACACACATATCACTATGATATGATGTCTTCAGTTCTTCCAGGAAAATTCCCAGTAGGATGATGGCTGGCTTGAATGGGATTATTTGGCTGGCCCAACATTTTTCTTCCTTTGTTTTCAGAACAGGGGATTGAACTCAAGCCCTTGTGCTTGACATTTGTAAGAGTCCAGAGCTCAGTAAAAAAAAAAAGTAGACACAGAAAGAAGAACAGAAATATAAGAAAAATAAAGGAAATAGAGACTCATCTTGTGAATCAAATGATAATATTAACACATGTAAACTTGAAAATAGTTATAACCAGCAGGCTCACATTATAAAAGAAATACTTCTTAGCAGAATATTTTAAACAGTAAGTATAGTTTAAAGAAATTCTTGAAGTAAAAAATATAAAAAGAGAAATTACAAACTTGATTATTTTATTTTTTATTTTAACATAGTCTATCTATCTATCTATCTATCTATCTATCTATCTATCTATCATCTATCTATCTATCTATCTATCTATCTATCTATCATCTATCATCTATCATCTATCTATCTATTTTTGGCTGAATTAGGGATTGAACTCAGGCCCTTGCGCTCGCCAGGCAAGCACTTATTCTACTGAGCCATCTCCCCAGCTCCTATAAAGTGTATTTATAACAAAAATTATTGAACTGGAAGATAAGCAAGAGGAGAATAAGCTAAATGGGAAGCCAATGGATGGGAAGTAAAAAGTATGGTATGGTAAAATCAAGGGCATGAATTTGGAGTATCAAATAGAAAGGGAAGAAAATTCACAACTACAGCAATGAAGTCTAGTTAGAATCTTCCCTAGCCAATGGGAAATGATAGGCTACAGATTCAGGAAAAAACAATGAGCCACAAACAAAATAAAGCGCAAGCCATTGTAGGCACATTATTTTACATTTTGCTAAAACTTTGGGAAAACAAAGACAAAGAAAAATTGTTTAAAATAGTGGGAAGAAAATGACATTTCTTTCAAAATAGGAAGAATAAGATTGAATTCTGATTTGTTCTGCCTTATCTACAGAAATAATAAGACCTGCGAATGTTTCTCAGGATTATTACCTTACCCATCTTGTGCACATAAATGGATGGCTTTTCCCCTTTCATGTTCCTGGCTTTAATCAGAAGAAAAATCAGTCAAGATAGAAGCCCACAACCACACAAGAAAAACTTACTAAAAATGTTGAACATATGGGTCAACAAAAATAAATTTTAACTGGGTGTGGTGGCACATGCCTGTAATCCCAGCACTGGGGAGGCTGAGGCGGAAGGATTGCTGTGTTCAAGACCAGCCTGAGCTACAAAATGAGCTTAAGGACAACCTGAACTGTATAGTGTGACCCTGTCCCAAAAAGACAAAAAAAAAATTTTAAAACTTAAATTTTAAGTGTTTGTTACAGTAGTATTTTTCTAAGGTAGCTTGAATTCTTTATAGAATTAAATTTCACTAGATAATAGTAATTTATAAAGTAAGAGGAAGCAAAGTTAAAAAGTACTGAAATGTTTTTTTCTGAAGAAATTGAAAAGTACTAAATTTAAATTTTATAAGACTATATAAATCAGAATATATTACACAATTATCTAAAGTTACCATTAAAATTATGAAATAACAATGACTTCAGGAAAGTAAAATCGATAAAAAGACTGAATAATGAATCTTTTCTGCACTTTGTCATTGCACTTGGAGTTGACTTCCATGTAAGGAAGAGATATGGCTGTAACTTTCCATGATATACTGTCCAACAGCTTGTGAATTACCTTGTGAGTCAGAGTTCTTTTTGGAGACTGAAAAACCTAGCTTGACATCTAGATTTACCATTTCTTAATTGTATGGTTAAGGCAGTTTACCTTCCTGAGTTTCAGTTTTCTCTTTGTGCACAAGGGACAGCAGCATCACCTAATCACTTTGTTGCAAAAATTTGCTGCACTATTTACAAAGAACCTAAACTGTTTCAAGTCCCAATGCCGAACTGAAACTCTGCTTGACTCTGCAGCACCAGAAAAACCTATCGGTCAGCAAAGCTAAGTTCATCAGACTTATGGCATCAAGGAATAATAAGGTCTTGGAAGCATAGCATTAGAAAAGTTATGTCAAGATATTTATTGAGATTTCAGGTATAAGGGGGTGAGTTTAAGGTGACTCATACCAGGGAAGATCTGGTTAGGGCTGAAGAGGGTTTATAAGGTAACAGTTTGAGATGGATGGAGACAGTGAGATAAGAGTCACGGGATGTGTGAGGGTGCATGATGCATTAGCCTTGATGACTTTGCTGTTTTGTTGTCTAATAAACTTTAACTCTATTCAGATATATCCTAAAGTAAGCAACTAAATTATTCTTGCTTGTTCCTAGTATTTCGTAGTACAGGATTAGTAAATTATGTTCATGAAGTCCCAGTACTCTTTGCACAGTCAGGGAAATATGATGGTTTCAGTTATCAGTCTTCTGATTATCAGTTAGGCCTTAATTTTAATATAGCAATTGAACACAACTACAGAAAAAGTCCCTGCAGGACCGGTAGAGTGTTTAATGAGAATAGTACTTTGATTACACTATTGTTTTCATGACAGTTTGCATCTGAGGGGCAGTTTACATCTCATTCAATAAACTTAGCAGTGTTTCTCACATTGAGACAGGCAGAAGCACCTGACTTCCCCCTTTCTCCTGCAGCTGTGCCAGCAGCTGTGGGTGTAGTTTAGTGAATGGCTGCCTGTCAAAGCCTTCTTCACCTTCCCTTGCTCTCCATTGCTTGCCCCGCAGAACAGACTCAGACAACTCACTTCTTGCTTCAGTGTCCTCAGGCCACCCTTCTGCCTCTTTGGAGAAGCAAAGGAGCAAGGCAAGAGGGATCTGGCTGCATTATTATTATTTCCTGTCTTACAAGCCCAGTAGGCTATAAGGAGCACAGCTAGCTCTTGAGAAGATCAGTCCTGCCACTGTTAGCAGAAATGTAGCAATTGTCAGTCCAACAGCTCACAAGGCCCTACCTTCTCATTGTATTGATGCCATGACAGTTGTGATTTTCCTGGAGCCCCACATTCACATGAACAAGTTATAGGCCTCGCTTGGGCCAATAGGCAGGCCCAAATTTGAAACAAGCGCAGGCCTACCATTAGACCAATCACACGGCTAAAGATGCTACAGAAGCAGCTCTTCCCTCACATTTCTGTGGTTGCTCTGGAAAGGCTCCCTCTGATATATTAGCCAACTCATGTTACTACATAGGCTCTCTTCAAATAAAGACTTTCTTACATGGGCCTGCAAATCTGTTCATGACATTTTTCTCCAGTAGTGTGGGTTAGAAGGTCCTGTAATTCTGCTCAGGATATTTATGATTATTTGAGTCTATCAGTACATTTTAAATATATGTAACAATCACTTTCGTCATAGGGGCTTTGTACCTGTATATGACTTATCTAAATTCCTCTTTTCATCTTTTGTGAATGCAGTGATCATTTCAGAAGAAAGAGCAATAAACACTAGAGGCTGTTAGTGTTGAAGAGGTCCAACAGAGATCAGCACTAAAGACCCTTACTCAGCAGGGTTGACTCTGGCATCTGTCACAAGCCAGTGCTGAACAGCAGCTGCTGGCAGCAGCAGACACCAGCATGTGTCAGAGTTGCTCAACAGTGTCTGGCACAACCTGGCATCCAATGACTATGGCTTTAGTGGAGGAGTTCGCTTCCTGAAAGATCCAAGCACAAGCCAGTATGGAAGGTGGCAGGAGGCAGTGGCAGATGCTAGCAGCTGGGCGTGTCAACTGATGACATCCAACATTACCTGGTGTTGTTTGGTGGCCTCAGGGCACAGCTGCACTGTGTGGGCTCATGAGTTTTATCTGAATGGAGCAAAGAACACTTAACTCATTGGCAACAATATTTATCTTTACAAATTATGAAAAGAAATGACTAAATTCTGAAAACCATCGAACATCTCTTCATGAGGTTACTATTGTCTTCTGCTATTGAAATATTGAGACCTTATCAACTCCTAACTTTCTTAGATTCAGCTAATAGTAATCTTTCAATCAGATCAAAGTGCACCTAGCCTAAGGTCTTTGATCCAACTTTTGCTCTTGCTCTAAGGTCATCCATGAAATGTGCTTAAGGAAATCATTTTGATGTCGTTCTTTGAAAAAATGTCTTGGCTTACTAATACACAATTATTACATTGTTTAAGGCCTTTCTTATCTTTCTCTGGGATAAAAAAAAATCATTTAGAGACATGGTCCTTAGTAAATATATTGATAATAATGTGACAAGAGGGCTGGAGAGATAGCTCAGTGGTCTAAGGGCCTGCCTGGTAAGCTCTACAACTTGAGTTCAATCTTTGGCACCACATGCTATGCCAGCTCCACGCCAGTCATTGAAACCAGGTGTGGTGGCATATACCTGTAATCCCAGCACTGGGGATGCTGAGACAGTAGGATCACTAAGAGTCTAAGCTGTATAATGAGACCCTGTACCAATAAACTAATTAATTAATTAAAAATAATGTAAAATGAGTGAGAACCTTATAATTTTTGAAAAAGATTATTAATCTTTCAGCTGTACACTTTGGAAAAAGAGCAAATGTTTTTGTTTGCTCATGTTTTACGTTCGATTTCATGGGGAGCAAGGTAAAGATAAAAGGATTTCCAAAAACTTGCACCCAGAAAATTCTTACAAAAATATCTCAGAAGAACTATGTCCCAAAGAAGACAATATTAGAAACACTTTTGCAACACCTCCCAATGGTGATATTTTCTCAGTTGTGATGAGAAATTAATGGGAAAGCCTGATGGACTGATCAGGCAGTGAAGCAAGTAACTTGGGGGTATGTGGTCCAACTGTGTTTGCTAGTAGGAAATTAGGTGCAGAAAATATATTACTCTGCCCACAGTCAGTGCCCTGGAAGTTGGATGACAGTGATTGCAATTGTTTTTGTTTTCTTAATAGCAGCTTCCATGATAAGCACAAATAATTGAACTGCTTAGGCTTTGTCCCTGCTGTGATAGCCATTATTCTATTAATTACAAGATTTAAGATTAAATTTAATGAACTGATTTAACTTGCTGCTATGTTTGTGCCTAATTAGTTTCAATGAACAGCAAAGGGGATTTCAAATTATTGAGTTAGTGTGTACCTGATCGTAAGGAAACAGCATGAGTTGACGATTACAGACAGACTTACATTCTAGTTTCAATGTTCAACATGTGTTTTCAGAATTTGAAACTTTATGCATAAAAATGGATAAAGTTATAGGTTATTTTAGGAATTTAATGAGATATTGTGTTTAAGTGCATAGCACATGGCTGGGACTAAAGATTCCTTTTATTTCTTTTTTAAAATGAGATGGAAAAGACAAACTGTGATGGGGAACAGGTGAAAAGAAATGAAGGGAAAAAGAAAAAGATATTTATATACAAGATAGTTAAGATAGTTATACAGGCTTCTCTTAGTTCATTGAAAAGAAAAGCTTGTGTTAATATTGTTTGGACAAGATACATGTATATTTTGTACTCTGAATAACTACTACGAAGACAATATACAATATGTTAATCATTGTTACTTTCCTACTCACCTGTTTTGAAATTCTATTTTACTATTATTATTTTTTTCTCTTTAAAATAAAGTGGGATGGAATGGTGAAAGAGTACAATTTGTTGTACAGAGAAACAGCTTTTCTTCTCTGAGTATTTCAGTTCTCATAACTGGTACTAAATCGAGGAATAGTTCATCTAGCAAAATCTTGTATCATTTTTTTTTTCATTTTTCTGTATTTAGGACCGGGTCTACAGCGTCTACAGGGTCTCATTATGTAGATCGCACTCACATGTAGTGAGTCTCCTGATTCCCCCTCCCAAACCACTGTGATTACGGGTGCGCGCGGCCACGCCCAGTCTCAGTTGCCATTTGAACACCCCAGGGGTGGAACTGCCATGGCAGTGAACCCCGGCTGCTGTATCTTGTATCGTTTCTAATGCTGCTTTTTTCTTTATATCTCTATTTTGCATTCTTTAAAAATAAAAATAAAATGAAATAGATATTTTGGAATTTAGTTATTCTCTCTGCATAACTGTTTTTCATAAGTCATCCAGCATTCATTCTTTTCTTGGTAAACACAAAGCTTTCTAAACACTATGAAGAACCTATAGGTACAAAACAACACTAACCACACACGTCCACATTCTTACATTAAAATACCAGAAAAGTATTGCTAAAATTGAAGCAATTCCTTGCAGCCAATTTTTCAGAGATAGATAGCACCTTGAAAAATGAAATAGAGCTGAACCCAGTCATCCAGAAAGATTGTGGCAGAACTGGAAATGAAGTAACGTTAATAGGAGGTTCAAATTCGGAAAATGTGCCTCAGTGCCTCACTGTTCCCAACACATATTCTCTGTGATGTAGTACCCAGTGAGCTAGGTAATTTAGCATTTTTTTCACCAGCTAAATGCCATAGGACCCATCCTTAAACAGATAAAACATCATTTGCAGAGGACAGGTTGTCAATGGTGGTGCTAGACTTGCACCTATGAAGTTCCTGCTTCCCCCTATGTAATAGTCAGCTCTCGGCCTATTTGTATATGCCAAGTAGAAGAAATACACATCTTCTGCCTAGATATATCAACAGCAACCTTTACTTTTGAATGTGCATTCAAAAAGGTCATCATACACATGATGGCTGAAGCAAACAAACCCAAAAATTGACACAGATAAACAAAGAAACTGGAACTGTGTTAGGAAAAACTGGGAAGAAAAAAAGTGCAAGCTCGTCAGGAAAGGTTTACTTCAAAACACACTTGAGAGAGACCATTGTGGTGCTTTGACCAGAGTAGTAACTGTCATAAAGGCTGTGAAGTCCTTTATAGGGCAATTTCAGTAAAAGAAAGTTGTAGCTACCTACCAAAGATGAGGCTTGAGTAATGTCTGTCTGAATATGAGGCTTTAGAAACTGTGGGGTGTTATCAGAAGCAATGTTGAGTAATGCTATGAGTCACCAGCTACAGCCTTGCTGGCTTGAGGGTGAGGTTTAGCATGGTCACTGATCAATCTAAGATTTAAAAGTAATATTCATTTTTTCCAGAATCTATAGCTACACGGTGAAAAGGGTTAGTGTGTATCTTGATGGTAATCAGAGTTTTGTTTGGATTGAAGAAAAATAAGAACTGTATTTATGTGATCTTTAGCAAATGCCTATAAACTGGCTACAATACTGTTATTAAGAAATATTTGAAACAGACCAGTTAGGAATGGTGATAATAAACAGGCAAGTAATAAGTGAACAGGCACTAAAAAGGGAAAAATTCAAGACAGAACAGTGGACTCCTATGAACGCAACAGGGGATCTTGAGACCTTTGTTTTACTGCCTGAAGCTCTCTGTGTTTGTTTCCTATAGAGCTGCAGTTATACGATCATGGTTATCTGAAATAAGAGTATGTTGTATGAAGCATGGCTTATGTGGTACTGTTTGGCAATGGATCCCAGGTATCTTTATTGTTGGTTCCATCTGTATGATCACTGGGAGTTCTGTTGTCTCTAGGGGAAAACAAATAGAGTTTACCAAGAGATTAAAGCCTGTGTGGACCAAATCATGAGCACTACAACAGAAAAACAGCAGGGAAGGAGCCATGTCCAGATGCAACTCCTAAGGAACTGGAAGAATAATTATAACCAGCTTGCTTTTAGACCTGTTAAAGATGTAGCTGGAAACTGTCAGGAGGGTCAGTGATTGGAAGGCACTTTTTATGTCTAGCCTAAATTACTATTACTTTTATGTCTCATGACATACTTTTCTGCAAGGTCAAATTAAAGTGAGAACTGTGTTAATAAAAATTATCCTCTTGGAATCCATCAAGGTCAGTTAAGTCTCCTCAGGCATTACTTTTGGAACCATATGCAAAGTTCCTTACCCCCTTTGTCAATATCAGTTGCCAAGATAAGTCAGAGTCTTGATCAGACACGTGCCTTCCTATAGAAGTGCGGGAAATGATTTTGTCTGTGCTGACCCTCCTTTTATCACACCGTACATTGGTTGACTCTTGTCCTGTAGTGTCCAAAAATTTACCTGTTCATGAGGATTGGGGGACTCACCAAAGTTGTAGGGTCCTGTAGTAATGCCCCATTATCCTGGGTCCTTGTCAATTATGGAGGAGGAGAGTCATAGCCCAGTTGTCTTGTTCTGGTCTCCTAACCTCAGCTGTCAAACATACAGAGTTCGTTAACCTTATCTAAATATCAGTAACCTTGAAATATATCATATCATCATGGAAATCTTATTTTATTACAAAATATGGTTGTCTTAGAAGTTCAACCCCTGTAGAATGTTAACAGATAACAATTGTAAAGTTTTATTGAAGAATCTGAGATCAAGGGCAACAGAACACTTTAGCATAACAATCATGATGAATGTCATGGTTATTAAATGTCATGGATATAATTTTGCCTAAATTTGTACATCGCCTGGACCATACAGAATTTGAGCATCTCTAAAGTGTTATAACATACACAAAATATACATATGACAATGCTGGCTGTCTTATGCTGGATTGATATGTACATCTTATCACAAGCAGCTAAGAACAAGTAAGGAGAGACACCAGTATGAAGAGATGTTCTTCAATTTTACATTTTGAAGAAAAAATACATTTGATACAGCATGAATTCAGCAGTAATAAGTGCCACAAACCAGGTCAGGATTGCCCAAGGAGGCAGCTCTGTCCTGCTTTTGGTCACTGATTATTCTAAGTGGCCCTGCTTATTATACAGAAAAGTTGGTACTTAGTTTCAATCTCAGAAATGAGAGTTGATGCTTTTTCTGAAAGCATCATTTAGCCTGGAGAGGACAGTTGTGACATGGGGGAGGAGCGATTGATGACCTGAAAGTCAGGGCCACAGCCCCCTACTTCCAGTTGTGTTTGAACAAGAAACTTTTAGAAGGAACAGCCTGAGCTCCAGAAAATAAACAAGCAAGTGTACATTTTTTTAATATAAGCTGCGTCCTCCACAACCTTTTCCTTGACATACTTGAGCCTTCCAGTTGTGCAGCTATCAAAAAAACTTAACATACAACATCCTCACAGATCAAAATTGGTCTTTATTCTTAAGGCTTCCTCCATTTTATGCCATATCCTATTTACTATTACTTTTTCAAAGCAAACTTGGCTCTTGGTGCTTGGATTTTAAAATGACTCCTTTTTGATTGCGAGGATATTTTGCTGGTTGCAAAATTAAGCCAGCTTTGGGTTCCTATCTCTACTAAAGCAGCAGTTACAGCTTAACCCTGTAACTGTAGCTTAAAAATTTACAAATCATAAGAAATAATCTAAACATATCATTAAATAAAAATATCCATTCAAACTACAAACTAAAATAAACTTATTAATTTTTCTTTTCCTAAGCCTAGAATATTTATTTACCAGTTTTTGCTGGTCTCTATAACTGAGTTTCCAATTGTTAGAAATGAATTTGTTTGTCTAGACACATATGCAATTCCAGAGGCAGTAAAAGTGAGGTTCTATAAGTTTGGTTATCCAAAAAACTTATATAGACAATTTTTCAAGAAATCTCAAAAATAGCCAAAAAATAATTTTTTTTTGCAGTACTGGGGAATTGAACTCAGGACCTTGTGCTTGCCAGGCAGGCACGTATGCCCCCAAGCTCTATACCCATCCCAAGAACTGTTAGACTCATACAAAGAAGCTCAGGTGTTATAGATGTTTACTAAGAGAAATTGAACAGATGGACAAACACAAAAAGACAATTGCATTTAAATTAGTGTGTACTTTCAGATTATCAATAATGAATGTTCTTGAGGCCTTGTAAAAATTCTGATCAGGGTTCCCTTTTCTTTCTGACAAATCTGCTCCAGTTTGGCATAATTTACCAACTTGACTTTTGCTGCCTTTAGCTTTTCCTTAATATAATAACGAAAATATAAGTGGAGTCTTTCCCAAGGGAGAATTTGGTAATTTCAGTGTGGCTAGGAGGACAGGCAGATGGGAATAAATATGGAGCCTCTGTTCTCGCCTGGATTATATTTGTACATAAGTCTCTTGTTCTCACTTTCTACCAGAGATAAAATCCTATAAGGCAGCTTTAAGTTATAATACCATGCACCAATTGCACCTGATTAGCAAAAAGAGAGATGAGAAGCTAAGAAAGCCTCCCATTAGGGCCTCCCATCTCTTGCCATTTATCAAGATTAGATAAATTTGGAAATCAAATGTGCCAAGTTTAGCCATCCAAATCCTATATGAGATGTTTAGGCTAAATATCTACTCTTAAATAAAAAGCAAAATGTATTTTTAGAAGGCAACACAAAGGGGTATCCGCCATCCTTCTCTAATCTTTTTGGAAGCCCTGGCCCTTGGGATTCCCCTTCCTCCATGGAGTCTAGGAACCTCTACATGGCTTGGCCCCATGAGAGATGGATTTTATGTGAGATTGGGCAGGAACACTAAATTCTGGTTTCTGCTAGAACTTGAGAAGCTTTTTTATCTCACAGCAACTGTAAGAGAATGGCTGGGAGCCTGTAGTATTATTTTGAGAAATCTCCCAAACAGGACCTGGAGATTCTCTATGTGGCCTAGCCATATCCGAGAAGTTTCTGTAGCGAAATTGGGCAGTTTCTATGGAAGTTCATTGCAGGATCCTCCCCAAAGGGCCCCCTCCCCACTGGGGGTCCAGGATATTGGATCTATACTTCTTAGTCATCTGGGGGAAGAAACAGTCCAATCTTATCAGTGCTGAAATGCATAATTAAGTTTCTGTTGTTGAATAGAGAATTAGCAGGAAATATCAAATGACTTCCTGGAGCTCATAGGGAACTGGATCTGATGTAGGACTCAGAAAAGAAACAGGTGGGGGATATCAAAGTACTCTTGTTGGCCTTCTTCCTACATGGGCCACCAAAATGTTGAGAGAAAATGAAGGAAAAGAAACAAAGATATAAGCTCAACAGGACAAACCCGGGAGAGATCACCCTGGTACATTGACCAGGGTGATAACTCTCATATTGGCTATGAGGCCTTTCAGAGGGTAATTTCACTGAAAAGAAATTGTGATTACTTTCCACAGACAAAGTTTAACTAATAATTGTTCAAGGATGAGGCTTAGGAAAGCAGGGGATAATGGCTGTTAGCAATATCAGGGCTGAATAATGATGTGAATTATTGGGTGCTGCTATGTTGGGGTGAGGGTTAGGTGTTAATCTCTGATCACCCTACAATGAGGCAGTTATACTACTTCAAAACAGAAGAAACCCAATACAAAGAGAATAACAATTTTATTAGGTAGTGTTCACAGAAGGGGGAAGATAATATGTCTCTTAACGCTAGATGCTATCAGGTTTTCATTGAAAATAACAAGAGAACAGAAGAGTTTAGAAAAATTTCAAGTAGTTGCAAAAATAAATCAACAGAAGGGTTGGAAGATAAAATGTAGGTTTCCCACTATAATGAAGAGAAAAAAGATAAGAAGAAAGCATGAAATAAAACATTTATACTCTAAATCTACATTGTGAAACATCATGGCCATTAGCCACATATGCTATAATGGGCATTTGGAATGTGGCTGGTTAGAACTAAGATATGCTGTAATTCTTACGTATTTTGAAGACTTAATGTAAATTAATGTGAAAATCTTGGTAATAATTTTATATTGATTAAATGTTAGAAATTATATGGCTTAATTATAAATATATCATGCTAACTAAAATACAGCATTATATTATTTTTATTTATCTAGCTTTACATTTTAAGACAGTCACTATAAAACTTAAAGATACATATGTAACTCACATTTGTGTCTTATATTTCTGTTGGAATTGTTGTTATAGAATTCAGTCAA